>APFE030971867.1:344462-468556 GCA_000404065.3 Pinus taeda
CAGCTAGGGTTTTCACCGACCTGCAGCGGCAGGCTGCCCTGCTCTGTGATGCTTAGAACTGACAGCGGCAGCGTTTTGGACGGACGGGGCTTGGAAGCAAAGACCCAATGGACTTCCCGCAGGGGGAGGGAACAGAGGTTCCACTCGGCGAAAGAAACCAACAAGGACCTGTGGTTAATACCAATGACGTCTCAGCCAATAACACATCAGCAGAGGATACGCAGACCACGAAGAGTAACAAAGCCCCAAACGAAGCTCCAAAGGTAAGCTCCTCTACTTGCAAACCTGTTGCTGCTCACAGGCCAGAAGTAGAATTACCTAGCCACCGAATCAATGCTAGAATACAATTTATGAGAGACCATGCTCTCATAGGTAAATTTATGGGATTCTGGCCTACAAAAAAGGCTCTAAGAAACTGGATCAACAACAAATGGAGACCGAAAGGAGAAATAACCCTACTTATAGGGCCAAAATGTTTCTTCACAGCCATCTTTAACTGTCTGGAAGACAGAAATAGAGTATTTGAAGGAGGGCCTTACTTCTACAACTCGGCAGGGTTATTTCTCAGAGAATGGAAGGCTAGATTCAACCCAGATAAAGAAGATCTAAGCTATGCACCAGTCTGGATTTGATTATACTCGTTACCATGGGAATACTGGGAGGAGGACTCGTTAAAAGCCCTTGGATCAGCGCTGGGAGATTTTGTCAAGGTTACTGAAGAGACAAAGGCTGTAAGATACACCACTTACGCCTCTTACGCCCGGATCTGTGTATACATGGATCTGAAGCAGCCTCTACCAGACACGGTGCGCCTTTTTCATGAAGACCATGATTGGATCCAGGTCATTGACTACGAGCATGTTCCTTTCCGCTGCCAGAAGTGTCACACCCTGGGACACCTCTTCAGAGATTGCCCATTAAACAACAAGCCTGAATCTCAAAGCAAGCCAGAGCCACAATCTCAGGACAGGTTTACCAAAGTTACAAACAGAAGACGCAGGAACAAAAAACCCAGTGTCCCACCAAAAGCAACGCTAGATCCAGAAGAGAAATCCCAACCCTCCACAAGTAACAGCTTCGGGATTCTCGCACAAGAGGAACAACCGGATGTGCCTAGATCGGAAACAACGACAAACAAATCAGTCAAGTCAGGAGCGCCAAAGAAGAACCAGGAAGAAGAAAAAACCCAACCAGCCACAGAAACTTGGAACAATCCGAATATGGAAATAGATAATCCATCCTACAGCAAGGACAAGGGAAAGGAAGCAGAAGGCAGCACTCAGGAACCGCAGTTCATGGAAGATGACAGTGAACCAATTGATATTGGGGAACTTGACATTCTAGGCCTGGAACAAGCTTGCAAATCAGGTAATTTTGACAAAATCCCTGAAACGCAAGTAGACAACCTAGTAGAAATTCTGAATAAAGCTCAAAAAAAGTATTCTCTTGGGATCCAGACAGGCAGTCAATGGGATGGTAAATTTGTATACAAAGATAGCAAAAAGAGAGGCAGGAAGACGGCTCTAGAAAGAACAATCAAGATTGGAGAGGTATTGGTGGAGTCCGGTAGATATGCCAAACTCACCAAATACTACAATACTAACCCCAAAACTTCTAAATGATGTTGATTTCCTGGAACATCAGGGGGCTCAACAGCCCACGGAAGGGGAAACTCCTAAAAAATTTGATAATGGAAGACAAACCAACCATTCTATTTCTACAGGAAACCAAATGCAACTCGAGAATCTTGGAAAAAATTGCAGCCACAGCTTGGCCAGGAGGGAAAGTTACAACTGTAGATGCACAAGGGGCTTCTGGAGGCCCGACGATCCTCTGGGATGCGGGGAAAATACAACTAGACAATATCCATGCGAACAAAAATTTCATTCAGGCAGTTTTTCATCTTCTGGGCACAAACATACATGGCCACATCACTAACGTTTACTTCCCACAAGAATCTCTGCAGAAAGCCTCAATTCTAGAAACAATATCACAGCTCAACTCTGATAGAGCTTACCCGCTGTGGGTGATGGGAGGAGACTTCAATATGATAGCCTCAATAGAAGAAAGACAAGGAGGAAGATGCAGAACCAATAGAGATGGCACCCTACTCAAAGAGTTTGTTCAAAACAATTGGCTGATCGACATGCCCACAGCTAATGGACTTTACACATGGACGAATAAACGGGCAGCTCCACTGCAAATCGCTTCCCGCCTGGACAGATTTCTAATTTCCGACAATGCCATACACATCGGAGGAGAAATTACAGCTCATATAATTCCTTTTTCTGGTTCAGACCATTGGCCCATTGAATTGCACTGGAATCGACCAGGAAATAGCATCAAATGGCCATTTCGCTTCGAAGCTTTCTGGCTTTCCCATCCAGAGTTTAAAGATTTCATTAGCAAAACATGGAAGAATTGTAATCCAATTGAAAATACCAAAATGGCAAGATTCCAAAAAAAGCTGAAGATGCTCAAGGTAGAAATAAAGCGCTGGAACAAAACTACGTTTGGAAACATTCTAAAGGAAAAGGAACAGCTTATTCAAGAAATTAAAAACACGCAACAACGAATAATCTTGGAGGGGCGTTCAGAAGAACTAGCCTAGAAGGAACAAGAAATGGAGAGCAAACTTCTTGAACGAGATCGACAGGAGGAGGTTCTATGGAGGTAGAAATCGAGAATCCGATGGCTAAGGGAGGGCGAGAAAAACACCAAGTTCTTCCACAAATCTACAGTGCAAAGGAGAATGCGAAATCAAATATCACAGGTAACCAATGCTCAGGGAGAAAAAGTTGAGACCCAGGAAGGGATCGAACAGGAATTTGTACATTACTTTAAGGAAATGAGCACGGAGCCAAATATCAACAGAGCAGAGACAATAGACAGTATCACAAGGCATATACCGTGTCTCATAACAGAGGAGCAAAATACTCTTCTTCTCAAGCTGATCAGCCTTCAGGAAGTGGAAAACGCAGTAAACTCCCTTAAAGCAGGTAAAGCACCGGGTCCTGACGGATTCACGTCAAATTTCTTTTAGCACTTTTGGGAGTTAATAAAATGGGAAGTGTGGCAAGTAGTAGAAGAATCTCGCAACATGCGATGGATGTATCCGGGCTTGAATGCAACATTCATTGCCCTAATACCTAAATCGGAGGAGTCCAATACGCCTGATAAGTACAGACCCATTACCTTATGCAATATTATCTACAAGATTGTATCCAAGGTAGTGGCGCTGAGGTTAAAACCGGTGCTTCCATTCATCATCTCTCCAGAACAGTCAGGCTACGTAGAGGGATGCCAAATAATGGATGGGATAATCCTCACTCATGAGATTATTCATTCCCTCACGCACTCAAAAAAACTAGGTATGCTTCTTAAAATTGATCTATCAAAAGCTTTCGATAGCATAAGCTGGGAATACATGCAAAAGATATTAAATGCTTTTGGTTTTGACAATGCTTGGATCCGATGGATTAGTAGTCTCATCTCTTCTACCTTATTTTCAATTCTCATAAATGGGATTCCAACCTCTACCTTTCGATCATCTAGAGGCATCAGACAAGGTGATCCCTTGTTGCCTTTTCTATTCATAATCATGGCGGAAGGCCTAGGTAGATGTATCAAAAATGTTATACTTTCACAAGACCTCAAAGGCATTACCCTGCACCAAGCCCCTACGGTCTCCCATTAGTAATTTGTAGATGACAACATGATTTTTGGGCACTCCTCGGTTCAAGAAGCTTGAACTTTAAATTCTCTGCTTACTCTCTTCTCTAAGGCATCGGGTGCTCTCATTAACAAAGTAAAATCCCAGATCTTTTTCTTCAATACCCATCCGACCACTCAGCGAGCCATTGCCCGCATTCTTGGCTTCTCCATTGCCTCCCTCCCATCCAAATACCTAGGGGCCCCTCTCTTTGTGTATGCTCGGAAGCACTCCTCATGGACCTCTCTTCTTGAAAAATTGGAGGCCAAATTATTTCAATGGACTCATCACTCCTTAAACATGGCCAGTCGGCTAGTGCTCATTAAAGCAGTCCTTCAATCGATGCCGCTTTACCTATTCTCCATTCTGGCGGCACCAAAATGGGTACTAAAATCCATCAAGAAATTACAGCGAAATTTCCTCTGGGGCAGCACTGGACCAAACAGGAAATGGGCTTTGGTAAAATGGGAGAAAGCTTGTCTCCCAAAAATTGGAGGAGGAATTGGCCTCCGGGATCCAGAACATAGCAATTTGATTATGGGAGAAAAAATATGGTGGAAATGGCTATCTTACCCCTGCACACAATGGGCTAAAATATGGACCGCTAAATATGCAAACAACCTACCATTGGAGGAACGCATAAGAATGTCGGAAATAAGTAAAGGTTCGGCAATATGGAACTCAGCAATATTAAACAGGGATCTCATTCAAAAACATAGCTTCTAGGAAGTGAAGGATGGATGCACAACTCGTTTTTGGACAGACTCATGGCAACAACTCCCAAGCATAACCAACATCATTCAAGACATCCCCAATCAGGATATCAACCAACAGGAAAAGATCAATCAATTTTGGGAAACAAATAACACTTCAGACCACCGGGAATGGAAGGAAGCAAGCGTCATCTTACCTCACAGTCCAGAGGCAGCTCAAAAAGCCTTAGCAGAGGAGTTAAAAAATAGGAAAATAATCAAGGAGATAGGCCACGATAAACTAAGATGGGGACATGAAGAGAAAGGAACATTTACATCCAAGGAGGCCTACCAAATCATTATAAAAGGTCATTTCACCAAAGATAAGATATGGGAGAGAATTTGGAGCACCCCCATATGGCCGAAGATATCCACCTTTCTCTGGCTGCTGTCCCATAATCGAATACTTACTTGGGATAACCTCAGGAAAAGGAAATTTGTGGGACCTTCAATTTGCCTCAACTGCAAAATGGCGGAAGAATCAGCCATTCATCTTATGCAAGTATGCCCCCTCAGTAGAAGAATATGGGAGAAAGTCTCATTTCGATGCCAGAAGGAAGGAAGAGTAATGGGTGATATAAACAACACCTTACAAAACTGGCCCCAATAGCTCTATCAATGTAACATCCTCAACACTCTCTGGCAAATAGTTCCAGGCACAGTAATGTGGAACATTTGGAAAGAAAGGAACAGGAGAATATTCAAAAATCAGGCAATGGAATTGGAGCAAGTGTGGATAATCATACATAAGAATCTTCAGGAAACCCTCTCTACTAGAAGCTGGTCCCAGGAGGATCTACCCTCCAGCAGTAGGGAGCAGGCCATTTGGAATAATTGGCAATTCCAAATCTCACCTCCTAACTCATCTCAAGGCACCTCTGTCAGGAAGCAAAACACACCCACCAACTGGAAACCTCCTCCTACCAACACCTACATGCTCAACTTTGATGGAGCTTCCAAAGGAAACCCAGGCACTACAGGATATGGGGGAGTGATACGAAACTCACAGGGCATCCCGCTCAGAGTCTTCTTTGGATCTATAGGATGGAACACAAACAATGCAACAGAACTGGAAGGCCTTTGGAGAGGACTCAAAATTGCCCAAAATCAGAGATATACTCCCCTTATAACAGAAGGAGACTCTCTAATCATCATAAACATGGCCACAAAAATCCAGCAAGGTTCAGAAGCTCAGAAAGTCAACAGAAGCTAGAGGATGGCAACCAGGCTTGAGTCTCTCCAGAATTGGTTACAGAATAACAAGGCCACATCGTTTAAGCACATCAGGCGAGAAGGTAACAAGGTAGCGGATTTTCTGGCCAATCTAGGAGCAGAGCGAGGAAAGGAGCATCATGAAGGACACCTACAAGATATTGCCTCGGAGACAGAATGGACAACTCTCCAGGAGATCCTTAAAGCTGATATGCAGACAGAAGAAGAGGCCTACCCGGATGCGGGTGCCAATGTGATAGATGGAGGCCATGTGCCTGCCACGAGGAGAGCTCTGCGAGCCGGTGCGCTGGAGATGTGAGATGAAGATCATTAAGACAACATTGAATGGCATTCAATGCCATTTACACCGATCGCTGGCCCAAGGAGTTAACAAAGGTTTCAGAATTATGAATAGGCGCAGAATATTTGTGAAGGATTGCCTGTCTGAAAAGGCGCGGAACTGCAACCCAATTCTGCACGAGAATGTCTGTCTGGTGAGGAAGGAGGAGGGTGCTGGAGTGGGTAGGCCTCTGCGCAAACCCAAACTCTGTGCAGGAACGAAGAATTACTTAGGGCATCGAGGGAAGATTGTGGTCGGGGTTAACCAGTTGGACCGCTCCTTCCAAATTCTGCATCTCTCGGCAGCAAGAAAACTCAAATTCCCCACGTCTGAGGTGAAAAAGGAAGAGCTCAAGGCAATGGGTCAGTTGTTGAAGGTTACAGAGCATCATAAGTTCAAGATGGCTCCTCGGCAATGCGCCACGTCCTGCTGTGGGAGGAATTACGGATAGAGAGGACAATTTGGAGGAAGGGGAGCTCAAAGCCCGCGGCATGTCTCCCCGCTTGCTTGTGCCTCGCCACGCTCACCAGGGTCAGAGGATTCCGAGCATGATACTAGCAACACTGTGCAAACGGTCAAGTTTAAATACCATCGCCGAACCAACAGGCCCGTTGTCTCAGCGCTGATTACAGTTGTCTTCTCTGAAGGAGACGAGGAGGAAGACAGTGGGAAGGAGGTTTCCGAGGAAAAGGAGCCCAGTTAGAATAACTCCTCTCAGAGCAGGGGCAAGGACGATAGTTCATACCTCCCCTCCTCTCAGAGCAGGCTTGAAGAGGAGAGTACTGGTGTTCACTCGGACGAGCAGAACGAGGTTCTCAGAGAAATCGGTAGCATAATGGACATGGAGGTTACTAAAATGGCTCAGCAATCGCAGGAGAAGCCCCAGGCAATGGAAGCTCCAAGGAAAGGCAAGGAGCCAGACCGTGTCTTTGGTAATATTCTATACTTAAAGCTTCCGCCTGGGATTCATCGTCCTGAGGACATCCCGGATGGCATGGAGGTGACTTGGGAGCCAGATCCGGAACGTGAAGCAGCAGAATGGGAGGCTGAGCAGCGGGCTGCAGAGGACCAGGCGGAAGGCTCCAAACACTCAACTGACACTCCAGGCAAGGCGGGTAAGGACTAAGACTCCGGGTCTGAGGTTTATGCCTATGTTTTTTTGATATGTTTTCGCTACAAGTGCTCTGTTCGGGAGTGGCTATCATTGTTCAGCTCCCATGGTGACGTGGTCTTCGGCTAGCGACCCTTCTAGACATGCAGGCACCTATGCTCAACTCCTTTTTGAATATGCTATTGTTTTTGGCAAAATTCCAAGCCTGTCATGTATAAATTTCTAGCTTGGAAATGTTCTTTTGGGGATAGCTTTCATGTAATTGTCAATTATTGTCTTGAACAGCTTAAATGTTGCTATCAGGTCCCTCATTCTGAGCAGGACAGATTTTGTTTTGAAAAACTTGACAGAGAGCTGTTTAATCACTCTCAGAGGCTTAGCCCTCTTGTACATATTTTTTCAATTTTCTTAATATAACTAGTTTAGCATTTGCCCAGAAAAAAAAATAAGTGTATCAAAACTTCATTAACCATATAAACAGTAACCAGGTGCAGTAAAAATAGAATAGATCATCACACAAGAAAAACACATGAACACCATGATATAAGGTAGAAAACCAATGCGGGACAAAAGCCACCTGCTGCTGTCTTCCTTTAATATAAGAAAAACCTGTTTAAAATTTTGTACTGGTACAGACTCATACCAGTATGCAGGCACCCACCTGTAGAAGGCTACAACCTTATCTCATTCTCCAACTACTACTGGAAGGGAACTACAACCCCCGTAGCTCTTGTACTAGCCGATATGTTTACTAGTACGTAGGCGCTGACCTACTGAAGACTACAACCTTCTCTTTTCTTCCAGGACCACGTTTCAAAAAATTTTAGTCTGGATACTCCTGAAGCACAACACCAAAATCTTAAAGGCCACGTTTCATCCAATTTTCATACTGGACCCATCAACAACATTGAAGCTCAAAATCAATCACCACTGCAATACAACTATTGCATCAACCAATAATCAATCTCTGAATCACCCAAAAACTGAATCACTTAAGCCCTGTCATAAAAACACAATCACTAGAATACAAAGCAGAACCCAGAACTCTGCAACAACCACTAGAACCATATGCAAATTTAGATATCATATTTCATCATGTATATGCTACTCTGATGAACCAAACTAGCATGTACGCGCACTTTGTCCAAAGCAAACCCATGTACATATCTGCAAACATTAACTCATAACTTTGCAGCTATTCCAGACATCAGTATACCTAGATCATAACATTTATAGAATAAACATGTGTTAATAATTCAGATCTAGTCTATCCATGATCAAACCACATAATGATAATACATTCCAAGCCTTATGATCGTGATCCATCATTCATCATCATCCACATAGGTGCATCCTTGGTTCAGATCAAGCAAAGCATCACAAACCCATAACCAGCATACTGGATCTCACAATTCATCAGATATTCGATACTTGCACCACTTGCACCCTTGTCCTAATGATCTTCTCCTCCTTATATAGGTTTAGGCCTCTCTCAATACCATGGTTCAAAACCTCTTAGGACCAATACCTTGGACCAAATACCTGGGGTCAATACCTCGGACCAGATACCTTGGACCAATACCATGGATCAAAATACCATGGACCAAAACTTAGTTTTCCAACATGTACGCACCTTTCCTTCTGTGAAAGTGCGTGTGTACATTATACACTTCTTTTGGTATGCTAACCTGTGTGTACACACATATTTGTCAAGGTGAACCTGTGTATACCTCTCTCTGATCATTAATTCTTTGCTCTTGACCTGCTGCACTATGATCTGTCATCTGAGTGAGTTACCATCAACGACAACACCTTTATCATAATGCCAATAGATAGTGTGGACTCTAGAATTAGTGTATAGACTAGAGACATTAGAAGATAATATCATGCAATCTATGGACCATTAGATTGACCGGATAATAGGGATATTTATCATTGAGTTTGCGATAGACACAACCCTACGCTACAACAAAGTAGAGCAACGTTTTCTCAAGGGACCACGAGGTAGGTACATTAAATTCCTGAGTACCTGGATTGAGATGCTCTTATGTGAAAAACGGGTGATGCGAATACATTAATGTTTGGAACAATGCAGAGTGGAAGAATCTACAAAGGTAGCGGGCAATTAGGAAATAGTCCCTTGATTTCACCTTCATGAGAGAGTGAGGAAGAGCTCGTTGGGGCCTCTCTAAGAAGTGCAGATAGTTTGATAAGGTAGCGCATTCCGCATTTACCATATCCACTTAAGCCACAACCCACTTCACCTCCTTAACCTCCATCTCCACCCACTCCACCTCTACCACCTCCGCAGTTCAGCATGGCGAGCACGATCAAGCTACCTGTATTAAGAGGAGTAGGAAATGAGGATCCAGATCAATTCTGGTTCGTGGTAAGAGAAGTGTGGGAAGTACAAGGGGTGATGGATGACAACATTAAGAAGGCTACCTTGGTGAGTGTGTTACAGGACCGCGTGTTGACATGGTATATCAAGCGTTCCAATGATCACCCGAATGCAAGAATAACAGAGATCCAGAATTCTCTTAAGAGAGAATTTAGCCAGCCAAAATCAGAGATGCAGTCAATCATCAGATTTAAAAAAGATCACGATGTTACTAGGAGAGACCCCTTGGGATCTGGATCAGTGGCTGAAGAGCATGATCTGTGAGGCTAATATGACGCTAACGGATGCACAACACCGCACATGGTTTGTGGCATATTTGAAACCACAGCTGAGGACGGCGCTATCACAACAGAAGCTTTCAACCCAGGCTGAAGCATTGGAAATGGTGATGAGGTTGCATGAGACCTTGTTACAAGACCTTGGTTTGGGAGTTCAAAAAATCCATGCGCAACTATAGAATCTATGCTTGGAGGTGCAGAGTTTGAAGCAAAATAGGGCACTGCAGCTAGAGGCGCACGATGAAGTATGGTGTATAAAATGCAAAGGTCAGGGCCATAGAAAGGATCACTATCTAGTATTCGTGAACTACTAGGAAGGAGGGGGACCAATGCCATTGAGACCAGAAGCACACGTAGAGCCGAGTACGAGCCCCGCGTTATGGTGCGTGATCTGTTAGATAGGAGGGAAACACACGACAGACAATTGTCATCTGTTGTAGAATTATACACAGACTCCATAGTAGCTATTTTGTAATTTCTGTAGGTTAGTGGGCCATGATGAGCATACTTGTCACAGCTACGAGTTGATGATGGAGTGAACCCCAACATATAGAATGCAGACAGAAATGTGAGGCCTCGACCCAGCTGTAGGGATGGCATGTGCTGGGTTTCAGGGCTGAGGTCGAGGACAAGGAGGAATGGGGCCAGGAAGGGGCCATAGACAGTTGATTTGCTATAATTGTGGGGAACCAGGACACTACACCCATGATTGTACTAATCCAATGAGAATGTCTTATTCATATTGCGATCAGTTTGATCATGAAATGATAGATTGTCTTACGTTGATAACACAGATGCATGAGAAATGGGTACTCCAGTCCCCTCCACTTCATAATATCCAAATGATGAAATATGAACCTCGCGACGAAGACCCCAATGTGAACATGATGCTCAGAAGTGGTGCAACCACAGGGGAAGATAAGGGGAAGCAGCCCAAGGAAGATACATGGGTATGCGAGGCTCCTGCAAAGGAACCTGAGTTCAACTTAGAATGCACAAAGGAGACATTTATGGAAGATAAGAAGAGCTTCATGGAGGCCTCCACTTCAGGTAGTAAGGATCAACCAGAGTAGGGAATGAATCCTTCCATGCTTACTACCTTTCTGGAGACATGCATGCAATTGTTGCGTGACAATAAGGCAGTTAAAGGACTACAGGAGTTGATAGCTAGGTGCGCAAGGCCAAGGGAACCGCGGGTAGTTTGGAAATTGGGAAAGCATGCATTGCGCACTAGGAGAGAAATGATATTGATGACGAAAATTGGTGAGTATGAAATGGATCAGGTAATCCTAGACCTAGGTTTGGATGTGAATGTGTTACCAAAGCAGACATGGGAACACATGGGCAGACCCACGTTACAGTGGTCCCCTATTCAATTACGAATGGCAAACCAACAGAAGATTTTTCCCATGGGAAGGTTGCAAGGGGTAATAGTTGATATCAAATGCATGACCTCAAAGATAGACTTTGAAGTAATAGAGATGGTTGATGATAGCAATCCTTATCCTGTGTTGCTAGGAATAGACTGGGCCACTGATATGAATGGAGTCATCAGCCTCAAAAAGCAGAAGATGATATTCGAGAAAAAGTCCCTATGCATAGTAGTGTTGCTAGACCCAGCTGAAGGAGTGCGCTACACCGAAATAGTGTGTGACGATGAGCGGGATTGCATTTACTAAATAATGGCGCAAGACCAGGATCGACTGAACCCAACTGCAGATGGGAGAATCTCATGGGAGCACGATAGTTCTTTTACTTCGGATTCAGATGAAGAAGTAGAACGATGGCAAAACCCGTTGCACGAAGTGACAACGTCGAATTGCAACATGATGATTAGATCCCTGCATTGCTTGACAACGGAGGTAAGGGAAGTGCTGACATATGATGGAGTAATAACGGTGGATGAATACCTAGGCAAATTTGAAAGCACAGTACTGGAAAAACAATGGTATGATGTGCTGGAATGGGTATTGCGCACAATACCTGCACGATGGTGGAGTACACATTAGAAGACTATTGGAAACTAGCGCGGATGTAGAAGATGGATGCGCATATGGTTTGGAAGTCCCCAGCAACGAACGAGAGCCAGGTAGCTAGGATGAAGCAGTTTGCATGCCCACTTGTGTTGATGGGTGCAGACTTGTGCTGTGCAAGCACATCCCAAACTAAGGATCAAAAATCAGAACCCGACATGGCAGCAAGAAAAGTGATGCATGCCACAAATATTCCATGTTGGAGCATTCACAAAGCTATGTGGAATTATGAACAGAGTTTACCAGGTGGAATGAACTGATGGGGACCTGCGCGTGCTAGTGGTTCGATGGACCTATGGGGCCATGCATAAGAACTTGAGCATGGGAATGATTCTGAAGGTGACGAGTAGAGTCACAGCCGGAGCTATGGGAAAGAATCCTCACACAATAACTCCCATAATTAGGACAACACGGAAGGACCAGAGCGAAGAGAGTATGTAGCCGTGTGATGATGAACACATGTAGATTCAAGATTCCATTCAGTGAGGGAATGTTGAGGTTCATGAACTCAAAGAATATTGGGTACAACTGAAGCAGAAAAACATGTTAATAGACGTGGAAATCAGAAAATTGGAAACTAATTTTGCGCAAACATGCCACGTTGACGGAAGGGCAGAACAAGATATGGGTAACCCTACTACCACATTAGAAGATTGTTGTCGAGAATGTTTGGCTCTGATACCATGCCTACGACCACACCTTATCAGACAAAGTAACCAGGGGAGCGCACCATTTAAGGAAGAATGTGAGGTGTTGGCTGGAGAAAGAGTAGCTAAGGAAGGCCCGTAGATTAGGTTGAAAGGTGACTTGAAGCCTCACACCATAGGTGCGACCACCTGACTATCTATAGAAAAGCACAGTCTCAGTGCTCCAAGCAGTTGGAAGAGAGCGCAGGACTATAACATAGTCTATATGGAAGCGGCACGATATGAGGACTGTGTGCAAGGTTAGTTGGTCCCAAAGGTCGCACCCATGCATGGGAGGCCACGCTGTTGTGCAGGTAGACTAGGAAGTGACCGTTGGGTTCATTGTTCAGATAATATATCCCATTTAAGACAACAAGGAGCAGGTGGCAGGAAATTAAGGCATGGAGTCAAAACTAGATTTGAAACGATCTGTCGCCAATATGGCATTAATGAGCCAAACGAGGGGGGAATGGTCGAATTTGAATTCTGAAAGGCCTATGACATTGTTTGGGGGATGCCGCAAATGGTCACCCTTACTTAGCGACTGGCCAAAATGAGGGAGGCCCAAGCTCTAAAGGAACAGGTGGAAGCCACGTGTCAGAAAGAAGCAGTGCTTAAAGCATGCATCCAGCCTTGGCTCGAGGAAGCATTCACGGTCACCGCCAAGATCGAGGGAAATTTGGCATAGATGAAAGGTACATATGCACTAAGGCAAGAAGGTACCCCTAACAACAATGCATTGGAGATTCATGCACAACTGATATAGCGGACAACGGCAGAATGTGTTGCAGATGTAAGCGAAGCATAGAAGTTGCTGGATGGACTTTGCACAAAGATCATTGCACCAGTCGAGTGACTCGAGATGAGTCATGATGATTGTGTTGAGGGCCTGTTGGGCAGCGGATCCCCCCATAGCAAGTTTTGAGGCATAAAGCCCAAGTTTTGGTCAATGTAATGTAAAGACCCCACGAAATGTGGGTGCGGAGCACGAGAGTATAGGATTGTCTACCCTAAAATAATATAATTTAATGTAAGGTATGTCGGCCTAGGCTCTAAAGGAATAGGTGGACGCCACGTGTTAGAAAGAAGCAGTGCTTAAAGCACGCATCTAGCCTTGGCTCGAGGAAGCATTCACGGTCACTGCCAAGACCGAGGGAAAGCTGGCATAGACGCAGAGTACATATGCGCTAAGGCAAGAAGGTGCCTCTGACAATGATGCATTAGAGATTCATGCACAACTGATACAACAGACAGTGGAAGAATGTGTTGTGGACGTAAGCAAAGCGCAAAAGTTGCTCGATGGACTCTGCATGAAGATCACCGCACCAGCCGAGTGACTTGAGACAAGTCACGATGATTGTGTTGCGGGGTTATTAGGAAGCATATCCCCCCATAGCAAGTTTTGGAGTGTAAAGTATGAGTTTTGGTCAATGTAATGTAAAGACCCCGCGAAATGTTGGCGCAGAGCACAAGAGTCTAGGGTTGTCCACCCTAAAATAATATAATTTAATATATGGTATATCGGCCTACCCATGGTCTGCGGACCATGGGATTATATAAATAGAGCAAGGCTCTAAGTGTAAAGTCAGTTTTTAGCTTTGAGAAGTCATATAGGTTTTTGGATGATGAATTAGCTCTTAGTCTATAAGTCTGAGTCTTAGGTTGTAGTATAAGTAAGAGGCTCTGTAGTTGAGTGCACAGAGACCTAGTAGAGTCTGTAGCTATGTGCGTAGACCACTGCAACTGAGTGCGTAGGGTGGAGTTGGGATTGTATCTTAATAGAGGATTAATAAAAGATAAGTTAATTTTGGAATATACTATGTCTATGCTTTTGTTATCTTTATGCATATCTTTACAGTTTATGATTGCGCACACTTGTTATGAATGTTGAATGATTAATGAGAATATTGGGCCCACATAATTAAGTTAAGATCTCAGCACCTCTTTGCACTCTTTACAGAGCTACGTGGAAACAGTTGCATAGGTTGTGAAGGAAATACAACTATGTGAAGCAGTGCAAGCACGTAGGATTGGTTCGCAAACTTCCTAGACTTCATCAAGACATCCCTAGGGTGCGGAAACCTAGTTCCAACACCCTCCAATGCTACCTCGAGTGAGATCTCAGTCCATGCACAACAGACTATTGCCAAAAGGGCTAGTAGTTTCAGGATTTGTTTGGCTAAGTAATTTCTAAACCTGGGTCAGGTCCCAATGAGTCAACACTTTGCCTCCATTGTTAAGAGTGTAACAACACTTTGCAATTTTGAAACCCAACTGACAATTGTTCCACCTACACTAAACACATACCCTATTGTGGTCCTCTTGTTATCTCTATCACCCACCATATCAACATATCCCTATAGAGAAATGTTTGAACCACCAAAGCATAATCCTTGATTTGTGGTACCTCTCAAATACCTGAGAATCCACTTCACCACCATCCAATGTTCTTTCCCTGGATTGTTCATGCACCTGCTTACAACTCCCACTCCATGTGCAATATCAGGCCTTGTGTAGACCATTGCATACATTAATCTTCCAACTACTGATGCATATGGAACTTTAGACATATCAGCCATTTCTTCCTGAGTCTTGGGACACACCTCCTTACTTAGTTTGAAATGGCTAGCAAAAGGTATACTAACTAGTTTTGCATTCTACATATTAAATCTTTTCAACACCTTTTCTATGTACTCACTCTGAGACAATGTTAATTTTTTATTCTTCCTATCTCTATTTATTCTCATACCAAGGATTTGTTTTGGAGCACCTAAATCCTTCATTGAAAATGAGTTCACCAATTTTTTTTGAGCACATTTATTTCTTGCGTGTTAGAACCTAAAACAAGCATGTCATCTACATACAATAAGAATATAATATCTCTGCTATCATTTTGCTTTTTGAGATAAACACAATGATCCAAGTGACATATAGTATAACCTTGTTCAGACATAATCCTGTCAAATTTTAGATACCATTGCCTTGGAGCCTGTTTTAATCCATACAAGCCCTTCTTCAATCTACACACTAGTTTCTCCTTACCTTTTACCTCATATCCTTGTGGTTGTTGCATATATATCTCTTCCTCCAAATCCCCATGGAGAAAGATTGTATTTACATCTAACTATTCAAGATATAAATCTTCAACTGCTACTAGACTTAAAATAGTTCTGATTGAATTCAGTTTAACAACAGGAAAAAATATCTCATCAAAGTCTATACCATTTTTCTGTGCAAATCCCTTCACCACAAGTCTAGCTTTATACCTTTTTCTACCTCCATCTTCTTCCTTCAACCTATAAACCCATTTATTCTACAATTTTGCTTACCTACAGGAAAACTGACTAAGTCCCAAGTCTACTTACTAAGGGTTCCATCTCTTCTTTCATGGCTTGCTCCCACTTCTTCCTAGTTTCTACCTGCACTGCTTCTTCATAACATTCTGGTTCACCAGAATTAGTCAACAATACATAATATAATGAAGGAGAGTATCGTTCAGGGGGTCTACATATCCTGGTAGATCTTCTAACACCACTTTTAGGTGTTTGAGATGCTTGTTGCTATTTTGGTAGATGTTGATGTTCAGGCTATTGATTATTATGGTTTTTAGGCACCATCACTTTTTCTGTGATCTCTTCAAGCACTGTGTATTCTCTTTTTTCTTTTCTTTTTTTGTTTCAGTTCTTAAAGCTAATCCTTATACAAAACCTTTTCATTGAATATGACATCTCTACTCCTAATGATTTTTTATTTTTCATAATTATAAAATGATAACCAAAATCATTAACACCATATCCAATAAAGGTACATTTCTTTGATTTTGCCTCAAGCTTTGTTCTATTTTGTTTATTAATGTGGACAAAGGCTTCACAAGTAAAAGTGTTTAAAAAGGAGTAGTTTACCTTTTTACCTATCCATGCCTCCTCTGGAATACCACCATCCAAGGAACTTGAAGGCCCTTTGTTTATTAGATAAATAGTAGTATCTACAACATCTGCTCAAAATTGTAAAGGAAATCATGCATGCAATCTCATGCACCTTGGATGCTCCATGATTGTTCCATTCATCCTTTCTGACACACCATTTTGTTGTGGTTTTCCTGGAACTATCTTCTCTCTATGAATTACATTTTCTGAACAATACCTATCAAACTCTTTGCTGCAATATTCACCTCCATTGTCTGATCTGAGACACTTCAACCTTTTTCCTATCTCATTTTCAACCAAAGATTTCCATTTCTTGAAAGTATTAAATACATCATATTTATTTCAAATACAATAAATCCAGGTTTTTCTGGTTGCATCATCAATAAAAGTAACATAATAGCGAGAGCCACTAAGAGATGATACCTGAGCAGGTCCCCATACATTTGTATGCACAAGCTTTAATTTTTCGCTCTTCTTTTCTTTCCCAACTTTGAGAAATATGACTCTCTTATGTTTTCCATAAAAACAATTTTCACAGAATTCCAAATAAACATGCTTCAAACCTGGCAACAAATTTCTTGAGTGAAGGATCTACATCCCCTTCTCACTCATGTGCCCAAGCCTATGATGCCACAATGTGGTATCTACTCCTGTAGAGGTTAAAGCACTAACAGAATTAGAATTAACACATAAATACAATGTACCAACCTTTTCTCCTTTTGCTATTACCAGGTCTCCTTTAGTGACCTTCCAGGTTTTATCTGTGAAAGTATTTACATAACCTTCACCTCCCAACTTCCCTATTGAAATCAGATTTTTCTTCAGATCTGGAACATGCCTTACCTCCTTTAATAGCCATTGATTTCCATTCTACTATTTTATGAAAATTGTACCGACTCTAATGATTTTACAAGGTTTATCATCACCAAATCAAACCTGTCCAAAATCTCCTTGAACATAATCATGAAAATGTTTCCTATCAGGTGTGGCATGGAATGAGGTCCCTAAATCTACCACCCAGGCATCAATAATATTTTCTAATGAAAGAATCAAACTATCTTGCAACACATCACCTGTTACATTTGCTTCATGATTATTTTCTTGTTGCGCGTCTACTTCTTTTACCTTCTGAGACTTGTAGTCTTTCTTCAAGTGTCCTTTCTTCCCACATTTCTAGCACACTATCCCTGATTTGGGCTTGGATTTTCCTTTTCTTGACTTACTACGATATCCAGGGCTCTTTCCTCTTTCCATTTTTCTTCCCCTAGTCTTTGCAGTCAAACATTACCTCATGTCTCACCGAAGCTTTTCTGTCACATTTCCTCGCTAAGGATTGCACCGACAACATCTTAAAACTTTAAAGTACTAGATCCAAAGACAGAGTTACTAATGGCCATAACTATGCCATTCCAACTTTATGGCAATGAGCATAGAAATAATAGAGCCCTAACTTCATCATCAAAAGTTACCCCTATAGAACCTAACTGACTGGTAACTGTATTAAACTCATTTAAATGATCAGCAATAGATCCACCTTCTGAAATCTTCATATTAAATAAATTCTTCATAAGAAATACCTTATTTGAGGCCGAGGGTTTCTCATATAGTTTGGCCAATGTCAACATTAAACCCTTTTTTGTCATTTCCTTTGAAATAATAACAGTTACCGACACCACTAGGCATAGTTGTATTGTTCCAAGTGCCTTTCTGTCGAGAATATCCCATTCTATGTTTTTCATACTCATTGGCTTCTTTGCCTTTCCGCTCAATGGTTGGTATAGATCTCTCTAGTACAAATAATCTTCCATTTGCATCTTCCACAGTTGGTAGTTTTTGCCATTAAAGTTTCGACCCTAAACCTGCCATCTTCCGCCATTGCTCCGACTCGAACCAGGAACCCTTTTCTCTTGCGAGTTTATCAGCCAAATAGACCTTTAGATCTAATACTAGTAGTTAAAAAATTATATATTACAAATCAACGAACACATAAAATATATTGTAGAAATACAAACACAGAAAACACATAAAACAAGAGAGACAAAAATATACGTGGTTCACCCAATTTGGGCTACGTCTACGGAGAAACAACCAGTCCTTCATTTTATATTATCCAGCAAATTGAAGAGATATAACCTACAACAGATCCGCTATAATTCCCTCTTCGCTCTCACACAATCTCCTCTCTCTTTCTCACTCATAATATAGATCTACATAGATGCAATACAATTCCCTCATATATAGTGAGGGGTTGCCTTCTAGGGAAAAAAACCCTAAATTAGACATAACTTCTACCATCAGATCTCCACCTACTGAACAACTTATATTGACTACAAAATTACAACATTTTACAAGGCAATTTTACATCTATTTTTAGCTTCGGGGATGCTGGCCCCGATCCCCCTCTAGGGGGGGCTCCCAAAGGTCGCAGCCGCCCCCCCTAGACCCCCCCTTGTAGCATAAATATTACGGGTGGTGTTTCTGCCATATTATGAATTGGGGTCCAATGCAGTGATACTTCTGAATAAAGAAGATAATCAGGTTCCACACCCAACAATCTCCCACTTGGAGACTGATTATATCAACTTCACTGCTACTTCATTTGTTTGACAATGACTCCACTTTGGAATTGGTTTTTTCTGATCTTCTTCATCATACTTGAATACCAATTGAAACTGAGAAAAATCTTAGTTTCTCCCTTGTTACAATTTTTGTTAACACATCCGTAGGATTTTGGCTAGTGTGTATCTTTTCCAGCTTCAACTGTCCATCTTCCAATGTTGACCATATGAAATGATACTTGAGCTATATATGTTTTGTCTTGGAATGAAATGCAGAGTTGTTTGCAAGATGTATGGCACTCTGGCTGTCATTGTATAACCTTCCCAACTCCTGCTTCTTACCTAACTCATCTAGAAATCTTTGTAACCAGATCATTTCTTTAATAGCCTCTGTAGCAGCAACATACTCTGCCTCCATTGTGTAACAACACTTTGTAGTTTTAAAACTCAACTGATAGTTGTTCCACCTATAGTAAACACATACCCTGTTATGCTCCTCCTGTTATCTCTATCACCTGCCATATCAACATATCCCTGTAGAAGCAATGTTTGAACCACCAAAGCATAATTCTTGATTTGTGGTACCTCTCAAATACCTGAGAATCCACTTCACCGCCATCCAGTGTTCTTTCCCTGGATTGTTCATGTACCTTCTTACAACTTCCACTGCATGTGAAATATTAGGCCTTGTGAAGACCATTGCATACATTAATCTTCCAACTACTGATGCATATGGAACTTTAGACATATCAACCATTTCTTCCCAAGTCTTGGGACACACCTCCTTACTTAGTTTGAAATGGCTAGCCAAGGGTATACTAATTGGTTTTGCATTCTACATATTAAATCTTTTCAACACCATTTCTATGTACTCACTTTGAGACAATGTTAGTCTTTTATTCTTCTCGTCTCTAGTTATTCTCATACCAAGGATTTGTTTTGCAGCATCCAAATCCTTCATTGCAAATGAGTTTGCCAATTTTGTTTTGAGCACATTTATTTCCTGCATGTTAGAACCTGCAACAAGCATGCCATTTACATACAATAACAATATAATATAGCTGCCATCATTTTTCTTTTTGAGATAAACACAATGATCAAAGTGACATATAGTATAACCTTGTTCAGACGTAAACCTGTCAAATTTTAGATACCACTGCCTTGGAGCTTGTTTTAAGCCATACAAGCTCTTCTTCAATCTGAACACTAGTTTCTCCTTACCTTTTACCTCATATCCTTGTGGCTGCTGCATATATATCTCTTCCTCCAAATCCCCATGGAGAAAGGTTGTCTTTACATCTAATTGTTTAAGATGTAAATTTTCAACTGCTACTAGACTTAAAATAGTTCTGATTGAAGTCATTTTAACAATAGGAGAAAATATCTCATCAAAGTCTACCCTTTTTCTGTGCAAACCCCTTCACTATAAGTCTAGCTTTATACCTTTTTCTACCTCCATCTTCTTCCTTCAACCTGTAAACCAATTTATTCTGCAATGTTGTTTTACCTACAAAAAACTTGCCTAAGTCCCAAGTCTAGTTATGTGTTAAAGATTCCATCTCTTTTTTCATGGCTTAGTCCCATTTCTTCCTGGTTTCTCCCTGCATTGCTTCTTCATAACATTCTCGTTCACTAGAATCAATCAACAATACATAATATAATGAAGGAAAGTAACATTTAGTGGGTCTACATATCCTAGTAGATATTATAAAACCACTTTTAGGTATCTGAGATGTGTGTTGCTGCTGTGGTAGTTGTTGATGTTCTAACTGTTGATCATTATGATTTTTAGGCACCATCACTTTTTTTTGTGATATTTTCAAGCACTGTGTATTTTGTGTTTTTGTTTTCCTGCAGTGTATCCTTATACAAAACCTTTTCATTGAATATGACATCTCTGCTCCTAATGCTTTTGTGTTTTTCATAATCATAAAAGCGATAACCAAAATCATTAACACCATATCCAATAAAGGTACATTTCTTTGATTTTGCCTCAAGCTTTGTTCTATTTTCTCTATTAATGTGGACAAAGGCTTCACAACCAAAAGTCTTTAAAAAAGAGTAGTTTACCTTTTTACCTGTCCATGCCTCCTCTGGAATACCACCATCCAAGGAACTTGAAGGCCCTATGTTTATTAGATAAATAGTAGTATCTACAACATCTTCCCAAAATCATAAAGGCAATACTGCATGCAATCTCATGTACCTTGCATGCTCCATGATTGTCCCATTCATCCTTTCTGACACACCATTTTATTGTTGTGTTCCTGGAACTGTCTTCTCTCTGTGAATTCCATTTTTTGAACAATACCTATCAAACTCTTTGTTGCAATATTCACCTCCATTGTTTGATCTGAGACACTTTAACCTTTTTCCTGTCTCATTTTCAACCAAAGCTTTCCATTTCTTGGAAGTATCAAATACATCATATTTATTTCGAATACAATAAATCTAGGTTTTTTCTGGTTTCATCATCAATAAAAGTAACATAATAGTGAGCGCCACCGAGAGATGATACCTGATCAGATCACCATGCATCTGTATGCACAAGCTCTAATTTTTCGCCTTCTGTTTTTTCCCAACTTTGAGAAATCTGACTCTCTTCTATTTTCCATAAACACAATTTTCATAGAATTCCAAATCAACATGCTTCAAACCTGGCAACAAATTTCTTGAGAGAAGGATCTGTGTCCCCTTCTCACTCATGTGCCCAAGCCTATGATGCCATAATTTCATATATGCTCCTACAAAGGTTAAAGCATTAACATAATTAGAAATACCATTGCATAAATACAATGTACCAACCTTTTCTCCTTTTGCTATTACCAGGGCTCCTTTAGTGACCTTCGAGGTTTTATCTGTGAAAGTATTTATGCAACCTTCACCTCCCAACTTCCCTATTGAAATCAGATTTTTCTTTAGATATGGAACATGCCATACCTCTTTCAATAGAAATTGATTTCCATTCTGCTATTTTATGAAAATTATACCCATTCCAATGATTTTATAGGGTTTATTATCACCCAATCGAACTTGTCCAAAATCTCCTTGAACATAATCATGAAAGTGTTTCCTATTAGGTTTGGCATGGAATGAGGCCCCTGAATCTACCACCCAGGCATCAATAATATTTTCTAATGAAATAATCAAAGCATCTTGCAACACATCACCTATTACATTTGCTTCATGATTATTTTATTGTTGTGCGTCTCCTTCTTTTCCCTTCCAAGACTTGCAGTCTTGGATCTGCCTTTTCTTGACTTACTGAAATATCCAGGGCTCTTTCCTCTTTCCATTTTTCTTCCCCTAGTCTCTACAGTCAAAGCATTACCTAATGTCTCACTAGAGCTTTTCCGTCGCATTTCCTTGCTAAGTATTTCACCGACAACATCATCAAATTTAAAGAACTAGATCTAGAGACAGAGTTACTAATGGCCATAACTAAACCATTCCAACTTTTTGGCAATGAGCATAGAAATAATAGAGCCCTAACTTCATCATCAAAAGCTACCCCTACAGAGCTTAACTAATTGGTAATTGTATTAAGCTCATTTAAATGATTAGCAATAGATCCACCTTTTGACATCTTCATAAGAAAAAACCTTATTTGAGGCCGAGGGTTTTTCATATAGTTTGGCCAATGTCGACATTAAACCCTCTATTGTCGTTTCCTTTGAAATATTAAAGGCTATCGATGCCGCTAGGCATAGCCGTATTGTTCCAAGTGCCTTTATATCGAGAATATCTGATTTTGTGTCTATCATACTCGTCGACTTCTTTTCCTTTCCGCTCAATGGTTGGTACAGATCTCTCTGGTACAAATAATCTTTCATTTGCATCTTCCACAGATGTGTTATCAGGAAATCTAGTGTCCATGCAGAGCTACTAGTCCCACTAAGACGGGTAACTATATTAGAAACAAACAAACTAAAGTTACTTTTGTTTTCCTTTATGAGAAGTAGATAGGAGAGGAGCAAAGAATATGAACCTCGATCTTTAGCTTGGTTCTTTACTTGTTCCTTCTCCCCTCTGACAGATCTTTGCCGCTCCATCCTTGCTTACCCCACTTCAAAGAGTATCTGCAAAGTCAAAGCATCATAATACCTTCAAAGTACTGGGATCTACAATCATAAACAATATAGGATTATATATATATATTGACCACACAAATGCATATATCATCAAACCTACAAGAATGTGGAGGAAAACTCGAATAGCTTTATTGATAGAAAGAGTAGAAGAGAGGATTACAACCCATTGATCTAACCCAGCGTCATCCTCCCAGCATGAAAGCCCTTCTTCACCTCATGAAAATCTTAGATCACCTAACATTATGATGTTCCACCAGGAAACCAACAGCACTTCCTTACAAGATACAAAATTCCAGCCTCTGGATCTCTGGGATGAGGGATCCATATATAGATGTTTGCAAGGGGTGAGTTAGCTTTTGGGATTTTGATTAGTGTCCTCTCTCTGATAGTTATTGGTTCCACTTGGAGATTCATGATCTCTTACTCATCCCTAGGCGAATTCAAAGAGGCAAGTGTCACAGGAGAAGTTTCTGGAAGATCCCATGATCATCCACCTTACAAACTATCTCTGCCATTTGTCCACTATTGTCCATCGCACCCTACAGAAGGGCTTTTCAGTATGCGTCACACTTTTCGCATGTGACAGGTGAGATGCATCACACCCTTAGCACTGAGCAAACTGTATGGTCCAGTTTTGACTAGTTCTGAGCAGTTTTCCATGGAGAACTTCTGGGAGATGATGTAATCAGCTGACCTTGTTCCTTTAGGGTACAAAACAACACTTTTAGGGACTCAGAAGCCCTTGGTTTATGGACATATATGATTGGGGTTGCAGTGCCCAAATATGTCTATAACATTTTCCCCTTAAAGCATGAGGTCATAAATCTTTTGATGTCAGTTGAAATGCTTTATCATGAGGATTCTTTTCGAATTGGAAGGTGACCTGTAATAAGATACAATACAATAAATTATCTTCATAATATTTTCATGATCTAGCTAAGGTGGGCATTCCCATGCTCAGCTTTATAAATTTATTTTCATGTACATAGGACAGACAACCGTCTGTATGGAAGAATGATGATTATGATAGAGTCATCATCCTTTGATTTGGATGATCATCTGTGCAGCAATGATGTACATTTGATGTCTTTATTTTCCTAAATATATCGCAGCCCGAATGGATGAAATTAGATCCAGGGTCTTCAAACTCATCCAATATTCGCCTGAAGTACAACTTGATCCATGTGAAAAGATGTTCTGGAGTTGAACATGGAAAGACATCGCCTGATTACCAGCCAATGATGTAAGCTATTAACAGGCATGAGAGGAATCACCGATAATGATGATGACCCTCAAGGTATGAAAATGGGACTTGGCATCAAACACCACGCAAAATCTTTCGGTCGAAAGCCATTGATGTAAACCTATCGTGAGAAGTGAGAAACTTGTCATTGAGGCATGCAAGCTTCAAAGTACTGAAAGGGTTGTTCCTAGGTCAACTTCTTGGATAATGAGTTTTCATCAACAAGAAGTGACCCGTCATAGGAGGGCCTTAATGAATCCCACATCTACGACACGGAACGAAGCAAATGATTTTGTGGTGGTGAAAACGATTTGATGATACAGGATTAAGGGTGGTGGTCATGAAAGAATGAAAGGTGAAGGTATTGCAATGGATGAGACACAATTTGGGTTGGTGAATCCTCTGAGCAACTTCTCTTGAACATATCGACGACATTGAAATGGATTGGTAGTGTTAACCCCAAAAATGGATGGTGCAGTGGACCAATGGTGATATGACTGGTGAACGGAATAACCCAACCCAACTCAATTATGGTGATGGAGTGAAAGTGTCATGTTCAAGAGTGACTTGCTACCAATAAAGTTTCTTCAATTTTTCTTCCCAATTTTTCCCTAATCATTGCTGACCAGTACCTCTTTATTTTTGTCAAGCTTAAGGAGGATAACATATGCTTGTTCTATAATTTTCCCTTCAGGCAAACCCATCGCTATGTTTTAACGATCCTAGCGATAATGAAACTCGTTCTTGTCTACATGGACAAGTTTGTCACTATTGGTTTTAACGAGTTTAACGACAAAGATAACTCGGTCCTTTTTAAATTTTAGAAAGTCTGAAAAGGGATGGAAAGGAGACTCTAGTAATCCTTTTTCATAATATAATCCCTTAAGTCCAAAAAAGTATAAAATAATACAAAAGGGATGAATTTTTTATAGCTTTAACGAGATGAACAAGAGAATCACTCGATATTTTTGTGTAATAATCCCTCAGGTCCAAAAAGATTAAAATGTAGCGGAGGGATAGCACTTCTGATAGCTTTAACGAGCTAGAGAGGCCAACTGCTCGACAATCTTTTCATATTTTATGAGTCAGATGAAAAGAGCTTAAAGGAGACTCGTTTTTTGAGGAATGAGTGATATTTTCGAGTAGCAGCTAGTTCGAGGTAAGGTTTGGAATTTTCCAATCACGGTAGTGTTACGAGGATGGCTAACAGAATCACTCGTCACAACTATTCCTCAAAAGGGTAAACAATCAAATGGAGGTGTATGATCGGCTAAAACAGAGTGGAGGTGATGGTAAGAACACGACCAAGGCTCGAAAGCTGATGATAATCCATTCAAAATGGTTATTTACTGGAGATTGGTTCATTTTTTAATGAACTTAAACTCTGGTGGAACATATGCTCATTGCTTAGGTTTAATTTTTAACGATCTTGAACTTTTCATAAAACTGTTCATGATAATGGTCATTGATATTCAATTCACCATTAACACTACATTCTTTTGATGGTTGTACAACCTGTTCAATTGCTCCATCAAACTGATTAGAAATGAGAATACATGCTTGAAAAATGAGTTAAAACACTAATACCCTACTCGAATTACGTGAAAAGTAATTTAAAAGTAGTTTTTACCCCTCATTTTACCATTTCATTGGAATTTGGGATTGTTCGAGCTTTGGAGGTGTTTTCCCCCTTAATTTTCACTAGCTGATTCTGGGAGATTTTGCGGATGATTTTTGGCACCGTCTGGACCAGGTAGGAGCTAAACCTGAGCTCTTCAATTGCATTCCTTCCTTTTGAATTCTGAGCATGTTTCCTTGCTTTCTTGAGCCTCTAGAGTTTGAACAATTTGTTTTGCCCCCATCACACCCTGTGTACATTGAAAGGTACAATGCATACTGGGTTGGCCATTAGCCATTCAGTATGTATCTCGCCCAGTACACAACTGGGGTGCGATGGGTGCAAGGAGGGAAACTTGTGCACTATTTTTTCGTGGAAATTTTGCCTGTTTTTTGCCAAATCAGGATCCTCACTCTTCTCTTGTTTTTTTTTTAGAGATTCATTGGAGCAAAATGGTTCTTACATGGTGAGAATGTGAGCATGAAGAAGAGGACATGGTTTCTTTACACGATCTAGGTACGGTAATTGCATTGCGGAATTGTGGTTTGCTCAAGTTCTTCCGCATATCTAGCATGAGACAACAAATCAACTTGTTGCAATATTTCCTCGATGCATGGGATCCTACCAACCAAGTGTTCCAGATCAGAGGAAAATCCATCCCCTTGACTGTTTTGTACATCTACTTTTTGACCATTTTATCGAGGTGTGGTGCCCCTCTCTTACTATCAGGTTCAGCCCGTGGGGGCGAATCCATGAGGGATTATATTCACCGATACTGTAGAGAAGGATCCCTGCTCAAGATCAACATCCAAGATGTCACTGACCGATCCTTGAGGACTATCCTATTCACCTTTGCTAGACTGGCTAGTAGTGCGACTCTTTACTTGGCCAACAGGTCCTATATGCAACACGCCTTGGAGCGTCTCGAACCGAAGGTGTTCAACTGGTGTGATGTAGTACTTCTGGTGATAAAAGAACATCTCACCAAGGTGAAAAATGGACGATCCAAGAAAGTTGGCTATGGTTCCATTTTGACCGATTTTGCCTTGGAGAAGATCCCACTGATGCAGCCACAATACATTTCACTTGGTTTGCCACCACTGACTGAGCCACGGATGCAGAGATGGGTTGACCTTATGGCCCGACATGTTGGTCAGCCACAGGTTTCTTTCTCTGATGCCTTCTTTGAGTGGTTCAACCATCAGGAGATGGTTTATGCCAAGTGTCCGTATGCTGGTATGGATTTCCAGGGTGACCTAGATTTGGCGCTGCCGGCTGGCGAGCGGTGGAGTGTTATAGGTAAAATTTATGACCATATCCCTGTTTATTGCTTTTATAATGTTCTTATGTTCTTTCATTCAAGAATAATCAAGACTCATGTGTTCACGAAGATATCGAACCAGTGCGACCAGCAGTGCGCCTGAGAGCACCAACTTCCGTTCCATCAGGAGAGGCTGTAGGGAGGGTTGTCCTTCGTGACCTGGATGTGGCCGAGACTCTTTCAACATTGCAGGATCAGATCGAGGGTCTCATCCTTGATATCCTAGATGTGAGGACTAACAAGCTGCCTGTGAGATTACAAGGACATACTACTGGTGTGTCGAGTCGATGGACTAGGCTTTTATGCATGATTGCACAGGCGGTGACTTGTTATCACCAGCACCATTAGACTAGGGTGCCCCCTAGCATTTTTAGTCTTTGGGTAATTTGACCAATTTTGTCTTGGACACAGAACATTATGTGTAAACCATAAACAGTTATATGTATTTTTTATTTTCGGAGCTTTATTTTGGTTAAGTTATATGATCCTGATGCAAATATTGATGAGATGCTTCTCTTTTATAAATGTCGCAAATGTCTATCTAACACATAATTTTCTAATGAATCTATTAATGTGTTTAAGTTTTTGGAAATATGTTGATATCAGATAGAATCGAATTATCTTTCCAAATCTTGACCCTTAGGAACATGCGATAGATAGCTGGATTCCGCATGGAATAGATGCTAGTGAGCTGTAGAATGACGAGTTTTGAGTCTAGCCTAACAACAAGTTGGTGTATGCCATGTGCGATGGCATCAGAGAGGATCTCTATCAACATGCTATATTCAGTGATGTTGTTCGTTGATCGACCAATACATACCCCTCTGAAACTCACTAACTTGCCGCTTGGATCAAAGACGGCCCAGGCCGCAGAAGATAGGTTTCGCAAACTATGATTCACTCCGTCGGCATATCCAACAAATGATTCCAATAGGTTTGACATCTGAAACAAATGTAAAAGTGGATTACCTAACCAAAACGATTACTCTTAGCAAAAAAAAAAATGTAACAAAATCATATGAAGAGGTTACTACACTGAGTCAAGCATAGTAACGTTTAAGATACAACCTGTTTCAGGGTTGCGACAGTAGAATCCCATCATAGTCCACTAAATTGTAGGCTCCTTTTGCTAATACACACTTAACAATATAGGGGCCCATCCATAAAGACTGGAACTTACCTGCTCCCAACTTATCAGACTCCTGGTCGTAAAGTAAGACCAGGTCACCTTCTGAGAAGACACGGGGCTTGACATTCTTGTCAAAATGCACCTTGACTTGTTTCTTATGTGCTTCCTTAGCCAAGGTGGCACCACAATGGGTTTCATCTAGTTGGATTAATTCCAAGAAACAAGCCTCTTCTTCTGAAGTTCCGGGGAGAAGGTTGACTGCGAGCTTGAGGGACGAGATTTCACACTGAACTGGTAAGATTGCTTCTAAGTCATACACCAGCTGAAAGGGTGTAAACCCAGTTGCATTTCTCACCAATGTCCAGTATGCCCACAAGGCTGAGTACAGGATTAGGTGCCAACTCCGTTTATGGCCTCTAATCATCCTTTGCAGCATGCGCTTCAGGACTTTGTTGATTGCCTCAACTTGCCCGTTAGCTTGTAGATAATACGGAGTACAGCTATCATGGGAAAATCCTAATTTGGTAGCCAACTCAACCATCATGTGATTCTGAAAATGTGATCCATGATCTGTGACTATAGCTTGTGGAACATCGAATTTGGAGACTACATGATTGAAAAATAAAAGAGCATCCATTTTGCCATTGTTTTTTAATGTAGGCATCGCCTCGGCCCATTTCGTAAAATAGTTAATTGTGACTATGATAAACCCATGCCCCCCAACCGAGATGGGGTTACATGTCATGAAATCTATGCCCAATTTAGCGAATGGCCCAACAACAACTATTGGCTGCAGAGGTGTCACGCGGAATGAGTCGAGGTTGCAGACAAGATCAACCTTCCTAGTATCTACTGATATCTAGTGACAAGCAAGCCAATAAAAAACTATCTTTCTCTAAACATGCAAGTAAAACAAAGGCAAACAAGTGTTTTAGGCCTACCTTGGGTCCAATGCAAGTTTGTAGAAACCTCTCTTCCTTGCTCCAAATGAGCTTCCTTGAAGTGTAATTCTGCAAACACAAACAAGCAAACCAAATTAAATAGCACCTGAAAAGGCAATATCATAAAGCATATTCATCATAATGATCAAGGAGATTATGAAACAAACCATAAGACAATTTGTTGAGAAAAATGAATCTGATTATCTTAATTCAAATGAAGAAGAACTTTACAACCTGTGCCTTGATGTTGTACAAGCTCCTCCCAGGGTCCGACAAGAAGTCTCCTCTACTTTGACAAGTTTCACTCACTTCCCAATGAAACCAAAAGGTATGTGATCTCTCCTCTCAAGTTTAACTAGGAAGTCCCAATTCCAACAGAATTTACCCTCAAAATGTTAAGCTTTTAACCTCTCTAGCAACTGACCCAATGTCTTAATTTATAGTGCAATGGAGGGAAGTTACTAGGTCCTCCTTCAAAGGGATAAAGCCCTCCTTCAAAGGGATATCTCCTCCTATCAAGGGATTAGCTCCTTCTCTTTTGGGATGCGTGAACCATTTTGGAGCGAACAATCCACGTCAAAATCCTTCTAGAAACATCTAGAATTAACCCAAAAGTAAGTTTTTTAGGATAAACTTGCGCCTTTTTGACTTTCACAGGGGTACGCACCCACCCCTTTACAGACAGGGCATGCAGGTGCGCAGCTATTATGAACAAAGGGTGCGGGTCCACAGGTAAAAGTAGGAGAAAGTGCGGAACTAGAGTAATATTGATTTTCAAAGTCTTTCTCTCTTTTGCAAAGCTTGACATGAAGAGTTAAGGTCTGAGACTTGCTTAGGAGGTTAGTATAGGTGATGTTAGACCCATACTGACTGCAAATAATCATGGTGACGATATTTTTGTGTAACAACTTGCATCAAATTTAGATTTATTATTGTATGTATTTTCCTCAGTTTGGTCCATTTTCCTAGTAAAGAAGCTTGAGTAGGTTTTGATCATTTTAATGAAGAACTGTTTTGATTGGGCATATAAATTTTTTGTAATGTGATTAAGATTTTTTATGCTTATAATAAATAATTTGTGTTTATGCTAAGATCCTAGTTGTAATTTTATTCAGTAGATTTGTGATAAATGTGCTAGAAGTTAAATTTCCAAGTTTTCGGGTTCAAAATTTAACATGTCCCTTTTTCTTGGTTATTGTACATATTTTCAAAAGTTATTTTGTGATTAATTCAAGACTACTACAATGCTATCAAGATCGATCTGTTTGAAGGGAAACTTTGTTATTTGGAAGGAGACATTTGGGGTAAATCTCTCACTTCTCCCTTGCTGGTGTGAGGTAAGGATTAAATCTCCTTGGTGGGACATACCCCAAGGTTCCTCAACTAGGGTTTGATTTTATTTCATTCCATGGTTGATGTTATGGTTGAAGGCTTTCCCCATGAAGGGATCCATTCTAATAGGATTTGATTTCATAGCTTGTCTTAATTAGAAAAAGAGATAATTTTAGCTTCTAAGGCTCAACATCTTTACCCTAATCCACAAGCATTGAATAACCAACTTAAGATAGGAAATCATCTTGACCCAAATAGCCCTAATGGAGATAAGACAATTAAGGTTAATCCAAAAACCAACCATTTTTTTCCAAAACTCTTATTCTTGTATTTTCTTTATATTATTGAAAAATCCTTAAAAATAGGAAAATAGAAGAATCTAGCCATCAAATATAAAAAGTACACCATTGACAATATTTTATTTATTATCTAGAAGAAAGTTGATGGATTATATTTTTGATCTAAACAAATTTTCTTTGGATTTGTGTCATATTGATAATCTGGAGACCCAAGGAAAAGGTGAGCCTCTTGTTTTATGCTTTCAAGGATATCTAACATGATTTTGAGGGTTTTGAAGGTACCTTCTCAAGTATTGGTAATGCCCTTTACCTAAGGTTTTGTGAGGGAGCTTGTTTCTAATCCTTAAAGCCCTAGTTACATTTCTAAAGTGTTTTTATTGGAAATTATCAATATGTGCAAGTGTTTAAAGTTTCCTTGAGTGTTGCAAAAAGTTTCACCTTGACCACGACCATTTTCATTTTTGATCCAAAGGGAACTCGCCCCCTTTTCATCCAAGTTTGGATCAAAATGAAGTAACTTGTTAATTACTTGCATTTTATTCACAACAGGGTTTTATTTGCACTTACATTTTCATTAGAAAAAAATTGAGGTCTAAAATGGGCCTCCTAAGGAATATTATAAAATAATAATGGAAATAATAAAATAAGATTAGATTAGATCATCAAATTTTAGAGGGGAAAAAGAAAATACTACTTTTTCAACTAGTATTTTAAACTTATCTCCCTACGATTTTACTTAAATTTTGAGAGGGAGCATTCATTGGATGAAAAATTCGATTCATCATCAATAGAGTACCCATGTTGTATACTTTCAATGGACCTTGCTACATGAAAAATGAAAAATACATGAAAAACGTGATTGCAATAACGTTTTTCATGTATTTCTATTTTTTTTGTGTAGCAAGGTCCATCAAAAGTATGCAACATGGTTACTCTTTGGATGAGGAATTAAATTCTCCTTCCAATGAGTGCTCCTCCTCAAAATTTGAGTAAAAATGTAGGGAGATAAGTTCAAAATACGAGTTGAAAAATATTTTTTTATTTGTTTTATTTTTTAATATGTTTACTTTTTTACTCCAAAAATGGTGAATCATCCCCCATGGTTGACATCATCATCTTGAATCCTATTGGTTCTTATAAAGTATGTTTTGGTTGTACATTTTTGTTTTTAGGCCCATTTTTAGCTTAAAATCTATCTAATGAGTCCCGAAGCTCAAGCACCGAAGGATCCATCATACATTCAGGTTGATTCAAAGGCACTCTAAATCTGGTATTCATGTGTTTTCTAATTATTTGCAAATCTTGAAATGTGGGAAAGCACCAAGCTCATCCAACTTAGGTTATAAATTAAGCGGAAGTCAATGATACATCATCTCACTTAGTATTTGCATCTTTCCCTTATTAAAAAATATCAGTTGAAACTATTTATTGGGTATCTTGTTTCTTATTGTATGTAGACATTAATCATATATCCGACTGAGCATTTTGTTTCAACTAACTCATAACCTTCATCATACTTAGTGTTTTTAGGAACTGGTCTCTTAGGCTTGTTGATGAAGTGTATGTACACTGGGATACCCTTGTGGCATTGTAGGAGTAGGCCTAAAGTGAGAGGAGCTTGTGTTGAGATGATAATGGGTGCATCATATATGTAGTTACTACTCAACACTTTGATCAAACCTTGTCAAGGCTGCTAATCTGGTTAGCAATACGACCAAAAACTAGGATTTAAAGCACAAAGGAATTCTACATCCTTGAAGATTTGTGTAGGTTCTTTTAGATAAGATCAAACAAGAATCATAAAAGATAACACTAATTAACAACACTTCTAGCATGTGAGGAACATAGACACTTTCATTCTATCTTTAATTATAAGAAAATGAAGAAATACCCATCACAAATATAATAAAAATATGTTTAATTTTATTAATGTATTTTAACGTTGTATCTTTTGTTAATTAATATGTAAACCTTTACATAAAGCAAATCAACCATAATAACATGATAATTTTAAAGATAAAGAAATAGGTAACAATTAGAAAAAAAAAAACTTTAAACTTTTTGGATTTTTGACAAATTTTCACTCTTTTTATTTATATAAAAGTCTAAACAACACAGGCTAAACAATATCTTTAAAAAAATAATAATAATTTTCCATATAATTACATATCATATATATACACATAATCAAAATAAATAGGGCAAGCAAGTTATTACATTCCCTTCCATTTTAGAATTAGCATCATCTTACGCCACTTTCTCTTAAGCTCATTGTAACAATATGGAGCACCACTTTACACTTGAATTTCATCCAACTAAATTACACGTAGCACCTTTGCTAATCCCAACAATTGACAAGGTCACAATTATATAATTTGATTATTTTTCTTTATCTCAAGGATTTGCTTCCTGATCATTTATTGGCATCCACATTAATTCCAGCGAATGCAAGGGATTTTCTTGAGGTGCCATTTATTATCTACCATTTAGATCCCAATAGTTTGGCAAGATTATTATTATGTTAGTTAAGTGGTCTTTTATAACTTCTCCTAACCTTTTTCCTTATAATGGAATTTCTGAAATTAATTTTATATCATCTTCTACTTATACATGTGTAAAACTAAAAACACTTATAATAATGAATATTTTTTTTTCGTAATAAATTATTTTTATTAACAACCACTACAACAAAATTCTTATTAATTTATCATTTTTGATAAAAAGAATTCATTCTCACGTAAAGATTTTCCCATTCTTTACCAATATGTATTATAATATCAAAAACCCACATTATAATATAATATATGTTATTGATAACCCCACATACATACAATAATATAAGTGTTAATTATAAATTTATCATATTCTATTTGATCTCAATAATTATTGAATTACAAAATATTTAAAACAACTTGTAATTAGCTTAGATCCATCTTAACTCTAGATCTATCAAACATCGAAAGGGATCAAATCACAAAGATCCGTCTTAATTCCCCCTTTAAATAGGATATATTCCATACAAATAGGTTGGTTTTTTTTTAATATCCAACAAAAATTGATCAAAAAAAATAATAAAGCAGAAATTTTATTTTAATATAGGGTTATTTTTATTTTATTTTGAAGGGAGCAATCTTCAAGTGTAGTTTTTTTGTGTGTTCGACAAGTTAAAATTCGATAAAAAAATTGTGGTCAAATCTTGATTTGTGTTGTTTAAATTGATTTTTTGACTACATATATAGATTTAACACCCTTAAAAACTCCCTGGGCACTTCGATTGTGAAAAGTTCATTCATCAAACTTGTGATTTCAATGAATTCTTGCTAAAATTTAGACGAATTAAATTGGAAAAATAAATATATATATATATTTTTTATTCTCACATATAACAATTACATTTTAAAAAAATTAAAATAATTTATATTACAATAATTTATTATTAAATTTCTTTTATTTAATTTTAATTTTTATATATTTTGATGTATTCAAAATAATACAATACGTTAATCTCTTACTTATTGCTTATTGTATTGAAGAGCGCCTCTTGACGTAATGATATCCACATTCTAAAGTTACTTTCATGTTTTAGTATGTCAACAATCACATGCTTAATGATTTTATTACGCAATGCTTAGGGATACTAATGTTTGTGAGTAAAATAGACTGAATCCATTGTAATACTTTATTTATTTTAAAAACGAATCAATTGATATCCTCTTACCACCGTGTTGGTATTTCATAAGAGCAAGGGTAGCGAAATTTTTAATCCACCTTCCTAGTAGCAATAGTGTGAGGCCTTGTAAGCTCCAACCATGCAAGGTAACTATGTCCACAATCTTTTTCTATCCTCGATTAGCTTTTAGCCATATCCCAACTATCCAAAAAATATTAACTAGTGTAATGCTTTCCTTGTTCGTTACATGTGATCAAAGTATAGAATTAATTCACTTACCTAGTTTTAATGAAATATAATATTTTTAAAAGACGAGTTTGATTATAGTTAGTTAATTTCATTTTTTTTTAATTATATTTAATTTATATAATTATATTAAAAATATTAATGTGGTTGATATAGTTGAAGGTTTCATTTGTATTTATCATTGATAAATATATAACAAAAAAGCTATTGCAACAAACATATTATTGTTAACTTTGATTTTACTTAACCTTTAAGAATTTCAGGTCTTGATAAAAGTGTTGAAGAGTTTATATCCTTTACAACCAAGATATAAGGCAATTTTTCTAAAACTAGGTATGCTTTGAAAATCTCTAAGAAATTGGTGGGCATTTGGACATCAAATTTTTTAAATTTATTAAAAGTCAATGCAACCTAACAAATTCTCTAACAGACTACAACCATTAATAAACATTAAAACTAAGCATATGATAAGCATATTCCTTTGAGAATCAATCTAGGTCATCAATTCAAAAAATAAAATAAAAAGATTAACAAATCCTCATCCACCTTAAGTTGAAATAGGAAGCCTTCGACTAATTAAGAATGCTAATTGGGTTTAGTTTAAATGGTTGTGATATGAAGTGTTATCCCTACTTATCTTTTATTCTTGTAAATGACATGTTCATTTCATTATGAGCATATAGTTGCAATAACTTTGTGGCTTATTGTTGACTTGGCCTTGTACCTTGAAGAATATAAGGTTTATTCTAGATACCATCTTTAAAATGACGAGAGATGCTTAAGGAGTTTCCATGGGACACATTACCCAGGGAAAAATAGATATATTTAATTATTGATTCTGTATGGAACTAAATTTGTATTCTCTTAACTGTTGCTTAACATTAATTACTAAGGTTTTTATTTTCATTGCAATTTTAATTGCCTTGTCTTCAAAATTGATCTCTAAATCTTTTGTGCTCAATATAATTTTTAATGCAATTTCTCTATAACACTTCTCTACTCACTATTCAATCAACATGCATATAAAAATGCTCAATTTATTAGTTTAGTAATATCAATACAAATGTTAATATTGATTAAAACACAAATTCTCTTTTGTCACTTCCACTCCATTCCACTCCACTCCACTCCACTTAGAAGAACCTTTTCGATGTAACAGAGCTAAGACACCATCATGGCTTTACATGCTATTAGTGATGATTATCGCAACTTTGATTGATGAATTATAATCCTCTCAAATATCAATGCAAAATCAAGTAATCGATGGTTAACTAGGTAATGCTAGTAATCGGAGCATTCAATAGCATCTAATCAAGAGACAAAGAAAGGGTTGATAGGTTCTCAATCACCATTAATTTTCACACCAAAGGTTTACCTAACATTTGTTTTTAAGTGGATTGTAAATATTTATTTATTTTTTAGTTTTTTTGGTAGATTATTAATCATTTTTATTTAAAAGCTGATAAAAAAATGTTGGAATTATGATTGTAAATTGTTAAGTTTATATAATCTAAGTGTTTTTAGTGTTTTTCAAAGTGTTAAATCTATTTTTGCATTAAAAAATGCAATTAAAAAAATTAAAAAATGCATAGTCATAAAAATTAAATGGTGGGTAAAGACAAATATGCATCAACTTATAATCAACATCAAAACACTTACTTCATGAAATATATCATATTACCAAAATTTAAAAAAAAAAAAAAATCATAAAATTTAACTAAACCAAAATTTATTTTAAATATTATTATTATTATAAAAATTACAAAATTAAATATTGAATTAAACATATCTATTTACATTTTAAAAAACATATAATAAGAAAAACATTATAAAACAACAATAAATAATAAATATGTATCATTTTTTTATATTAAATCAAAAATAAGTAGACCTAAATTATTTTTTTAATAAACTTCAACCTCTACTTTAATAACCATTATAAATATTTTAGGAATATTCTCTTAAAATTTAATTCCTTCATTTTCTACTTAATTAAATAATTAAATTTAAATTCTAAAAACCTTTATCCAAAATAAACATACTTAACAACATAATTATATCCCAAAATATTTATGCTAATTATCACCCAATATTAATTAAAAACTAAAAAACAGGAAAACGAAAACCTTTCAACTTTCCTTTTAATTTAATCGTCTACCTGGAAACGACTCTTCATTTATCTCCGATAAAATAACGTTTTATATGCCACACTCCTTTATAACCTCATCTAACCTTCTCAAAGCAGAACAACGCTTTCCATACTGCGGTGTTATGAACAGGTCACCCCCACTCAGTGAATGGTTCCACATGTGAGCATCGTACGGCCTAAAAAAAATTTGACACTGGCAGAATCGTGTTACTGTGTACGGTTCCACGGAGATAGATTGACGACGTACAACCTTGAAGAAAGGAGTGGTTTATAATGCGATTTTTTGGAAATTTGGGTGACGGAATCCGGCGGAAGAAATGAGGTTAAATCTTGATTTTTAGTAGTTAAAATGGTTTTTTAACTACATATTTAGATTCAGCACGCTGAAAAACCCTTGAGACCTTTTCATTGTGCAGAAACTAGCTATCAAAATCCGCCAAAAAAACTTTCAAAAAGTCTCATTATAAACAACTGCCTTGAATAAATGCGTTGAATAAATGCGTTGCTCAACTTGTAGGTTGGTCTTCTCATGATACAGTTTCAAGTTCCTAAATTTCACTTTTTTATGAACGGAATTAGAAACTTGATAATTGGCACTATATTTTATGAAAAGCTCTGAGCTCTGATCTTGGGGTAAAATGGATTATTGTAAATGGATGATGATGGATAAATATAGTGGTTGTTATTATTAAAGTTTTTTAATTTAGCTATCAAATTAAGTGTAGTATTAATAAATATAAATAGTTTTTTTAATAAAATAATTACTATTAATATGATTATATGCAATATTTATAAATTATTAGTATGGTTACATGTAGCATGAAATAATTTATATATTTTTATTTCATAAATATAGAGATATTTCAACCATTCAAGATACAATAAGCTATGTTTTTACTTTTTGAAAACACAAATATGGAAAATAGCATGCATTTAAGTGTTTACTCAAGTAGGTTACATTGTAATGGATCATTTTATGACCATTCAACAATATACATAGTTGCTCTTTCTTTGCATTCTCCCCCCAGCCAATAGATGAATTTATGGCCATTCAACAATATATATAGTTGTTCTTCTTTTGCGTTCTCTCCCCCTAGCCAATATCATTTGAGAGAAGTTACAAAAAGATATAGGAGAGTTGGGAGCTAATGAGAAGGCCAAGAGACTAACCTTTCATTTCTGGTTCCTCACTCTTTGTCTTCCCTATTTTATTTAACATTTTGGTTTTTTTTGTTTTTTCTTTTTAACTTGCATTTTTTTTTAAACCTTCATTCATTCTCGGATTACACTTGTACATTGAGCCTTGCAACAATTCATTATTGTTTGGATCCATTTCAAATCACAACCCCCCATTGAGAGGCTTTTAGGTCTCCAAATGCATAAAGGAAACCAATCTCTCGATAGATGTGCCTTCTATATATTCCTATAAAGATGACTCTCAACTCTTGCTCTGAGCTATAGCATTGACTTTGGCTATGGCTCTACCTTTAGTCATTAGTTTGTGTGCTTCCATAGTGAAAAGGTATGTTGACTACCTCTTAGTGCTTAGCAATGACCAAATTGAAACTCTTCAACCAAAATTCACTCAAATATTTAGCATGCAAACCTATTTCATTCATAAAATTGAAGATGGTCCATCTTGGTGGTGAATGAAAGAAAAACTGAATTATTATATGTTCTTGGTTAATGAGATCTCAGTAACAATGTCATCATACAACAACCCCACAAAAGGAAATGTGGTCTACCTACTTTTGTTAGGTTCAATTACTTCCCCACATGGAAACAATTCTCTATTGTGAGCATCAAACTCTAAAATATTCAGATTTTGTAGTTACTCAATCATAATTTCTCCATTCTTCTACTCAACAAAATACATGTACAAATTTAGTTAAGAAATGTGTAAGTGCTTCACTCACGCATGTTCTATCACCGTGGAAAACAAATCAAATGCATTGAATGTAGTGTACATACCCCTACATGTTGGCTATAGTAGACATTGAACAGTTAAGTTCATGCTCTCTTTATTAGAACATTTACCCGAAAAGTTAGAGCATTTCCAAGTTAGTTATTTGGAAGTACTTTATTTTATTTTTTTTGCTTGTGGTTCACAGATACCCTGGTCAATGGGTGGCGCTACGTCCATGGAAAAATCTGGGTTGATCAACCTCGAAGGAACTCTAGCCCTGTGGCCCACTAGTTAGGCCTAAACCCAAGGGCTTCGGGGAGAATGGACCCTGTGACCTCTCGATGGCGAGGCATTGATTTTGACCAACTGAGCTAACCCTTGGGGCTAGAAGTACTTTTAATTGTATCTAAAGTGGAGTCAAACAATCCTTGCCATCATTCCTTCTTTTTTTCTAGAGTTCAAACATTCTCTTCGACCATGGCACTTTGATTCTCTTGTTAATTCCATCTTTATCAAATTTAAAGAATACCCAACACAACTATACCATGCAATATTCGTGCTTAGCACAGAGGATTATTATTGAATCTCCTATGTCAAAGTGATGTATTTATTAACTATAATGAATAGAGATGGGATTGTGTCCAACATCCATTTACAATGCAGTTGCTCAAATTTTTCACTCGTTAGAAGGTTGGTTCATATGTTGGCAAATATTTCTTCAAAAAAATATAATGAATGAACACTAGCCCATGTTTAAGATCCTTCTCTAATCTCTCCTACTACTAGCAAACAACTTATTACCTTCTTCACTAGTCTAATCTCTTGTGTTGTTACAAATATACAACACTTTTTGCTTCTTGGGAACTAAGTTAGTAGCTCTTCATCTCCTTTAGATTTCACTCTCCACATTGTTATTCTCTTGGTCATGTAGTTTATGCGATGAAGCATCTAACACTTCAATTCCTAGTGTCCACTCAACCTGTAGTGGTGGAAAAAAATCTTAGTATTGCATGGAATACTACATCCTTCTTTTCTTTTGATGCCTTTGAGTACATTGTTGGGTTGGGGAAGGCCTCTTACTAGTCCTCCATTGAAATAAACTTGGCTTATGGCATGTGGCTTGTTCGTCCCAACATGATGCCTCAAGATGGCCTTTCTTCCCAAATTCCATAGAGCCATAGGTGGAAATAGTTGGCGAGGAGTAATCTGAGATGGACAAGGAGATAACTCCAAAAGAACACTAGGTCGATTGTATGGACTATAGGGATGCTGAGGAGATATGAAAAATAGATTGAATAACGAATTCAGAGGATATAAAACAAATCTCTGTTGAATCTCAAGGGTTTCTGGATCAGACTCTTGAGACGATGATGAGTCTCGAGGTGGAGAACAAGAAGCAAGGGGTTGGATACTTAGGAAAATTCCAATTTCAAAGCCTTGAGCTTCAAGTGACTGTGAAATTTCAAGATGAACTCTTTGTGAAGATCCTTCAGTATTAGACGATGAAGGGGAATTGTGAGGTGAACGCAATTGTCCAGCCACAGTGACTTTCTCTAAAGAGAAGAAGGATAAAAGAGGATTCGTTGAAGGCTGATTAAAATTAAAATTTACAAGGATTTACTCAATGCAAGGGCAAGAAGCAATTGCATGTGTTTGACATGTTATTGTTGGCAGTTAATTTTATGACATGAAACAAAAAATAAATCAAAACGGGTAATGCTAGGAAATAGGGTTTACCAAATATCTGTGAACTGTTATATATGCCTTAGATGAAACAAAGGACTTGACATACGATAACCGATATCCCCGAATGTTGTGTTTGGTGTATCATGTTTACAAGGAATTTCTTATTATAGCAATGAAAAATAGAAGATGTCTTACTTGATGCATACCTCTTACTCTTTATCTTCTTGTTTTAGTTGATTGAATTTCCTCTTCCTTCAAGCACTAGTGTAGACTAAGTCTTTGAACTTCTGTTATCATTTATTTTTCACAATCCACCACAAGAAGGATGGATTAGTAGTGTGCTACCAGATTCATATATTTCCACTCTTTATTTTGATGAGAATGTTAATTTTACCATGTCTTTGACTTCACAAATGTGATTTTGTTGGTTGTGAATTTTTCCTCTTTTCCATTCAAATGTAGGCCTTTATGATTGACCCTTGATTTTGTTGGAAAATATGGAGACTTGTAGATTATAACTTATTTTCCTTATCTTGATAATTAATTGTGATATTAGTTAGCCTTTTATTACTTCTTTAATTTTTTTCACCAAGCAATTTCCAAAAATAATGAAGATCACAAATAGATAAGGTACACAAGATATAGGCTCCAAGCCAAGGGAAAACCTAGAAAAAATGCTTCTCTTATTACTGATAATTTTCTTACAGAGAGACTTCCAAGACCCAAAGACTAAATCCAACAAACCCTCCAAGCCCCAAGCCAACTCCCAACAACATATTCCTCAAGACTACTTCCAAAACTTCGGTATTGCTACTATGATGTTTCAACTTCGACCCACTGCAACTACTTCACATAATTTCGATCTCTTACAATAGAATTTCGCCCCCCTCTACAATTGGTAGCTTCATAGGCCCTAGAAGTGAGACAAGAGAATATTATCTTGGACAAATTTCTGGTTCTTCTCCTCTTCTTTGTCCTCCCATCTACCCTTCTTCACCTTTTCTATTGTAGATTGAACTTGTGCTTGATGAGTGTCCAAATGGGTTGAACTACTCTCTTTTATATAGCCTTTCTTAAGGGTCGAATTCCCCTCCTTTATACTGGCTTTCTTTGCTCCTTGGGGTCAACTTGGCATTGGGATTATAAGTGCCTTTTTCTTGATAAAATAAATATTTTCCTCTATTACAATGAGTCCAAATGGTACTATGACATGAAAAAATTTATTCTTTATCCTAAAAAGACCTAGAAAAACAAAAATCATGAACAATGTAACCGCTACCTCCCACATTTACCCACTTTCACCAACTTGCCTGGCATAAACATGACCTCAGGGTCACTATGATAAGACTCAACCTCCTATATGAACTTAAGGAAATGGATTTGACAACTTGAGACCTTACTGACTTCCCTCAAGTGGTACAAGACCTTCATGAGAAACCTAACCCCTCCAGGTGTCCATCCCTCGAGATGACTCTCCTTTTAACTGAATTAGAGCCCCAGTTTCTCCCTTGCCAAGCCCTCCAAGTGACTGAGAGCCTCCAGTGGCTCTTATGAACCTTCCTAAGTGTGACTATAGCCTTTTTCTGCCCATGTTGTGTTAGCAACTGCAATATTTAAGGTTGTTTTACAGGGCTAGGACCCAGTCTCTGCCCAAAACTCCATCAAACTTCCAAAACTCATAAGAGACATAAAAAATGCTTGTAAACCAAAACTGAAGCTAGGACTTGACCTGACCTTCCCCAACCGGGACTAACATTTCGTCAAACACTTTGTAAACCTACAACCTACAGGTCATGAATGCAAATCTGAACATAATGATCTGAAAAATTATATGAGGTTTAACATGAAGGGTCGTTTCCTTCTCAGTTTAGATGTCATAATATCAATTAGGCCTTCCATTTATTATTCATTTAATTACAACTAAAAGCATGAAAAAATCCATTGCTAATAACTATCAAATAACCATGCTTATAAGAAACATATGACCAGATAAATAACAATAAGAGAACAATCATTAAAGCCACATAATAACAAGTACATTTACTCATAAAAGGAAAGATGAACTTAGCGCTTATTAAACATGGGAAAAAGCTAACTAGGTTCGGGGCTTCCACGTATCACCGAACCATAGATTGGCTAAACCAAATATTTCTTTCAACCAATCACCACAATGTCATATTATAAGCATGAATGTGGGATCTCACAGGATAAACCAATCCATAAACAATCAAGGGAATCCGAACATTAAATCACCTCCATCCTCACCATACCATGACCTCACCTAAATCGGTGTCGAGATCACAAAACCAAAGCAAGCTTGGATACCTCAAAATTTCTTCTCCAATACCTTTAGGATTTTTCCCATCTCCACCCACAAGCTCTACTGTGTATCCTTCCATTATCAATCAGGGGATTCCTAGGCCTTTGGGAATTTTCTTAAGACCACCTCACCTGGATCCAAAATATTCTGGCAATCCAAAGTTCAAACCAAGAACAATCCCATCACACCATGGCTTTCCGGAAATGGAAAGTCTAGGCTAAAATCCACTATCAAGCCTGACAAAACCCATGCTAATGAAAATAGGAGAACCAAATACCAACATGCACATACCATGCATGCCAAATCTAGCTAGGAAATCATACATGTAACCTGTTACCTACAAGTATTCCTGTTGAAGCTACTTGATCATTGATTTCCTTTGTTTTCCTTATTCCTTCCTTGGATTTCCTTGTCCTTCCTTTTTTTCCTTGTCCTTTCTTTGCTTGTTTTCTTTCCTTCTCCTCTTGGTGCTCTTCTCCTCTCTGAAAACTAATTCCAAAATTGAACTTAAAAAAAGGCTACCAACTAATGCTTTGATGTCTATTTATTATTCATGCCTCTAATTTCTTCAATTTTCCATTATTTTCCTTCATTTTCCTCCTCACATGCAACTTGTGACCTTTCACCTCCATTTTCTTTGAATTTCCTTTATTTTCATAAATAAAATACCATTTTTTTTTTTTTCCCTTTTCAAAGCCTTTTCCATTGCCTTTGCCGATTTCCCCTTAGCCATAAACACATCAAGTGATACCCACTAGGATATTTTTCCCAACATTAAGCTTGGAATAAGTGTTCCTTCACTGTGGTATTATATTTCCTTTATTAACTTTTATCACATGAAATTTTAACCCAAGCCTGTTACAAACCCCTCCCCCTTAGGGGAACACCGTCCTCAGTGTTTTGTGACACCTAGAACCAACAAAATCATTGAAAAGAAAAACATATTGCCCATAGCGATTTATAACCTAGCTCGTTGCAATATTTACAATAACAACATACTCAAAAGAAAAACCATCATGAAAAACATGACAACATGACAACCATACCGCTTATTGGTGCTTTATAACGCATCTCACGGTGATATTTACAATAGAAACCATACATAAATATATTCAATACCAAAAACTCATTTTCCTCCACCGGAAAACAATGAGGGATACATAGGCCACATCTGATCAACCGTCTCCCATGTAGCTTCATCGAGTCCAGAGTGCTTCCACTGCACTTTAACTTGCTTGATTTCTCTGTTCTGGAGCATGATATGTTTCTGTTGCAATTCTCCTTCTTGATCCACCTACAATACAGATGAATCAATAACATGATCAAAAGGCCCTGTCACACGGAATGAGTCGATCTTGCAGACAAGATAGACCTTCCTAGAATCTAATGAAGACCTAATGACAAGCAAACCAACCAGACACTATCTTTCTCTAAACGTGCTTTATAAATAATGGCAAACAAATGTGTTTAAGGCCTACCTCATGTCCAACGCAAGTTTGAGGATGCCTTCGTTCCTTTGATCCAAGTAAGTTCCTTGTCACAAACCTACAAACACAAACAAGGCAAACGATTAAATAGCACTTGAATAACCAGTATTATAAAACATATTTAACACGAAAGTCAAGGAGTCCATGAAACAAATAACATAAGATACTTGTTGAGAAAAATGAGCTTGATTGTATTAATTCAAAAGGAGAAGAACTTTACAACCTTTGCCTTGACGTTGTACAAGCTCCTCCCAGGGTCCAACAAGAAGTCTCCTCTACCTTGACAAGCTTCACTCACTCCCCAATGAAGCCAAAAAGGTATGTGATCTCTCCTCTTAAGCTCAAATAGGAAGTCTTGATTTCACTAGCATTTACCCTCAAAAGTTTAGCTTCTAACCTCCCCAGCTACTAACCCAATGCCTCAATTTATAGTGCAATAGAGGGCAGTTACCAGGTCCTCCTTCAAAGGGATAGAATCCTCCTTCAAAGGGATAGCTCCTCCTAACAAGGGATTAGCTCCTTCTCTTTTGGGATGCATGAACCATCTTGGAGCGAACAATCCACGTCAAAATTCCTTCTAGAATCATCTAGAATTAACCCAAAGTGAGTTTTTTTAGAATAAACTTGTGCCTTTTTGACTTTCACAGGGGTTCGCACCCACCCCTTTACAAATAGAGCGGGCAGATCTACAGGTAACATGAACAAAGGGTGCAGGACCACAGGTAATAGTGAGAGAAAGTGCGGAACCAGAGCTTTATTGATTTTTTAATGTCTTTCTCTCATTTTCAAAGCTTGACAAGAAGACCTGAGGTCTGAGACTTGCTTAGGAGGACAGTATAAGTGATGATAGACCCCTACTGACTGCAAATAGTCATGGTGACGATATTTTTGTGTAACACATAGGATTTCTTGTTTAGAACTATTATCAGGAATTGTCTCAATTTGTTTAGCCGACAGATTTGGATCTTCATTTTCTTTTGGTGTTTCTTGCGTGACTGCTATATGACTGTTCTCAGAGACTTCTTGAATCTGAACTGTGGATTTTTCATCTAGGAATTCATTCTGGTTTAATGCCAAAATTTTAACATCAGTTGGGGTATGAATCTCAGTGTTGTACAAGATGAAAGAATCCATATCGGAGTGCATGGACTAAATGGGAAAGTTTTGGGGTTTTTCTTGGCTGTTGACCACATACTTCATCAAAGTTTCTCTGTATAATCTCTTTGGCTGGCCAAAGACTGAGATGGTGGCATAAGATATGTCAAGTTGCAAAGATCCCTGAAGCTTGGCACCCCAGGATCTAGATAACAACATTCCATATTTGGGTGGAATATTAGCCACCACCACATCCATTAAAATTGTTTTGGCTGGATATTGGATTAATGATACACACAGATCTTTGATCAAGCCTAGACTTCTAACTTGGCTGGAATCGAATGAGAATAGGTTTTTGTATGGTTTAGTTATGTCAAGCTCTAATTTTTCCATCACAGATTTGGGCATCAAGTTAGGAGAGGCCCCAAAATCAAACATTCCATTGTGAAGTACCTTATCATGTATATTTAAGCTGACATAGAAAGGAGGAACTCCTCCATCTACCGATTTGCCATTTGCTTCAGGGCTAAATATGAGTTTTGGTTGATCATCAAGGACATCCATTGAATCTTTGTTTTCTGAAATCTGTAATGATCTGCTGATTTGTTCTCTAAAAACTTCATGCCTAGCCAATTCAGACAGTGGGATGGATATTTTTAACTTACTTATTTCAGTTTCCAGATTGAAAGGTTTTTCTATTTGTATTTTGATATTTCAGGCAGTAAGGTTATCCTTTTCAGCTGATTTTTTTGTAACTGATTATTTCACTGAAATATTATTATGAGCTGAAGTCACTTTGACACCATTTTCTACAGGTTCCTCTATGATTTCCTCAAGAGGAAAAATAGTTGGAGGGTGTTGGTTTGATCTTTCTAGGTCTAAAATATCTTCAACTGTTGGACTATTTGGATTGGAAGTTGATTTAGGAATAGTTTGTATATGATGATCCTTGAGTTTGGTTTTGTTAGGCTACTTGATTGGTTTCTTCTTGGGATCATCAGGGATGTCTATTCTTCTACTCCTAATATTGTATTGTTTATGCACTTCATAGACAACTGCATCATATCCTTCTTTGAAATCAAAAGACGCTCCTGATTGAATTTGAAACTGACCAAGAGTGTGAGCTTCTTGGTCTTCTCGAGTTAGGAATATTTGTTGTTCACCATTGAGAACCATCAAGAAAATTTGGGTATCCTCTGTTGGTTCACTAGATGTTGAAGCCTCTGCATTGTTTTCTTGGAATGGGGGCCTTATGTTTTGGTCTGGACCAGCTTTTCCTAGATTTGGATTTTGGTTTTTTCTAAAGTTTGGATTTCTATCAGTGTTGCTTGGTTGGCCCTCCCATGAAGATTTCCTCTCAATAGTTTCCACTCTATCTCCCAGTCTATCCATACCTTTAATGATTGCATCTAATTTTTGTTCAAATGTAGAAGGTTCTTCCTTAAAGGTTGTTCTTCTATTAGATCTAGCCCGATTTCTTTTAGAAATCAGATTGGCTTCAACACTTACAGCTATGCTCTGCATGTCTTCTAAGCTTGGAGGAGCTCTCTCCCTAAGCTGGTAAGCCATGTTTGAGTCAAATCCATCAGGGAATTTGATCAAGGCTAGGTCTGGTGGTGGTCTAAGATTCTGAGGGATGGCATTGTACACATTATTAAATCTGGCACAATAATCTTGGACACATTCTTGTGGACCTCTTCTCAAGCTTTCATATTCTGATAGGATGTGTAATGGGTCCTTTTTATTTTCCCATCTATTCATGAACATATGATAAAGGGCATCTGAGTTAGTAATGGTATTTGCAGGGAGTGCCCTAAACCAGGTCCTTACATCACTAGTTAAGCTCTGGACAAAAATTTTCATCCTGACATCATCATCATCAATTTCATAGTTTTCAAAATAGTCTGTCATCTTCTTGGTATGTTGTTGAGCTGTATAGGTTCCAGTACCATCAAAATAGGTGATTTTTCTTTGCTAGTCTTGGGGCATAGCCCTTGGATTTGCAGGTAACTACAAGGGAGCATATCGATTTTCCATATTAACAGGTAAAAATTGGACAGCTGGAAGCACAGGGATAACAGCTGAGACAATTGTTGTGGATGGAGGAGTGGAAAAGAGGTTTTGGAGTGATGATGGTGGACTAGAAAAAGCAGTAGAGATAGGAGAAAGGACTGGTGATTTTCCAGCTGTAAGCTCAGTTTGGATAGGGTTTTGCTGAGGTGTATTAAGGTTTAACTCAGCAGAATTTTCTTGATTTTCTTGGATTCTAAGGCGCTTAGGGATTAAATTAGGATTGTCAAAGATAGCTGGAGGATTTGGATCTGGGTTTGACCTAGTATACCGAACTTTCTTCCTTGGAGCCATCTTCTAAAAATATATTGTTGGTATTTTCTGGGAATATTTGGAGGATACAAGTTTTGACAATATCTTGAAGGAAGCTTTTGAAATATAGGAGGAGTTGGGCTTTCCTTCAGGTATGTTTGAAACAAGGAAACTAATCAAATCTTTGAGACAACTGTTTAAAATCTAAAGCTAGACTGGAGTTAGACTGAAGTAACTTTTATTTACTCTTGCAATTGCATAGAAAAACAGTTTCAAAGGCTAACTGGCTAACTTCAGGCTCCATCTGTAGTTTTAGAAACTAGACAGTAATAAAAAACAATCATTCTGGTCCCCAGTGGAGTCACCAATGATGTTATCACTCAGGTTGTTCCCCAAAATTTGTGATAAAAGGGAATACGGTCGAGGTAACCACTAACCAATATTTTAGATGCAATTTCTAGCCAAACTGCATCCAGAGAGGGCTCTCTCTTTATAATTTAGCTTTGTTTTGAGGTTTTTTAGGCTAGTTATGATGTACAGGGTTTTGTTTTAAGTTTGTTGGATGGTGATCTTAAACAGAGCTGGGATGCAACTCTGAAACAATTTATTCCATTGGGAAAATGGAGTCTATGAGGATGAACTGCTAGGTGTGTTTTCTTTGATAAAGGGCTATACTACAGAGCAAGATAATCAATCTTGGAACAATTTTAAAATCTGGAAATTGATGGAATGTACGCCAGTGGATGAAGGGTAGTTAAGAATCCTTCATCATGTTGGCAGAGGGAAAGTGCATGAATATTATCAAGGAGCAATAAAGAATTCCTTGGAAATATTCAAAGTGAAAGAATCAGTGGAAACAAGAGCAGCTAAGAATTCCTGTTTATGCTAATTCTAAAGAAAACATAATTAACAACAGAGATTGAACACGAAGTGTATTTAAACAAATTCTAGGCTATTCGTTTTCCCTGTTACTAAGATTATGAAACATATATGAAATTTGCAAACACAGAAAACACAAGACACGGTTTAGAACAACTTATTGATCCATACAAAGACACAGGAATTCTGTAGCAGGCCCTAGAACATCAAATCCACATTCAGACGGTCCAATAACAGTGACCTTCAACAACCTTTGTATTAAAACTCTCAAAGTTATAGTGCAGTCCAGAGAAGCAATCACCAACCCCGAATACATCTCTTGGGGAGGTATTTATACAAAAGAGAGTTACAAAATATCTTGTAGATAAGATATCAAGCAATAACTTCCTCCACCTACTCTGACAAGGGAAATAAATGTAGAAGTGAATGCAGGAGTAATTGTTGCTGTGCTGGCCGCTTTAAGTGATAAGATATGTTTTGACTTTTTAACTCAGGAAGTCGGCTGGTAGTTGTGTCTTTACTTTGCGTTCCTGCGTTGCTGTCCCGGCCCTTTCATCTGTGCTTGATTCCGCTTTAATGCGTTCTAGTCCTCGCTTGACTCCTTCCTCTGTTGTTTTTTGCCTTTCTTATATGTGCCACATGCTTTGACATTGAATTAAATGCAGATGATAAAGGAAAATTGGAATTAACTTGGTAAAACTTCCAGCATGCTCTGCCACCATTGGTTTGTTGGCAACTGATGTCTTTGTATTTTTATTAATGTTTCATCATCCTCAGTATACCTGTAGAAGTTGGGCTGGACTTCAAAAAGGTGATTTATTTCATGTTCAATATAGAACAAATTTTCCAATTTGTCATACAAGCTCTGTCCAGAGGGAGGTCCCGTGTCTTCTGAAGTGCTTGATGATGTTGTGATCTGATTGGCAACATATGTGTTTACCCTGTGAGCATATCGTTCATGTGTTAACAATCTTTGATTGGTGGTTAATAAAATGGGTAGACCCTTCTGCTGCAAGACTGTAAACTTCTCTGTGAAGGCATTTATCTCCATCTGCATTTATTGGCACTTCCTTTCCAAATTATGTATAAAATTCCTCATAGTTAGCACCTTTTTCACTGTCAAAATGGTGCCTGTTCTGTCCCTGATCTCCAAAGTTGCTAACTATTCTCTGGTATGAGTATTCAAAAAATGGATTAGTCTATTGGCCTGCTCAGGCATGTTTCCCAATGATGCCATGGCCCTTTGAATTTCCACTTGGGCCCTTTATATTAATTCTATTTGTTCATGGATCGTTTGAATTGATTACTAATGGTCAGTGATAGACTGGCCAATTTTGGTCCACAAAATTGTTTTAATGTCTGCTAGAGGTTTATGAAGGGTGAGATCTTTTTCCAAGGATTTCACCTTATTCTCCAAGGCCTTTACCTCTATGGTTTTCTCTGCCACTGTTATCTTAGATTTGTCACAGCTTACCTCTAGCTTGGCCAATCTTTCTTTTGCCTCTTTAAGCTCTGACATTTGGACTTCTAACTCTTTTACTGCTTTCATCAGTTCTTCCATGCTCATGCTGGTATCTAGTCCTGTTGTTGTTGCTAAAGCTGAGGTACCTGCTGTTGATGCTGGGACAGTAGGAGGGACTGCTGCTGTAACTGTGGGGGGAGCAGTGGTACCTGTTGGAGCTATTTCAGGTGGATGGGAGGTCGACTCTCCCTGCTTCTCTTTCATTGCTTTCTCCAATGCCTGCTCTGTTTCTGCTAATCTCTCATTCATCCTTATTAGTAAACTTACCATGTCCTCCTCTTCTTTCTGCTGTGCAACTTCTGTAGTTTGTGGATGCATTGTAATTGGTAGCTTTAATTGCTTTTTGAGGGCTGCAATGTCCTCCTCCTTCTTCTTTATTAGTGCTTTGATGCCCTTTGCATCCTTAGGATTATGCCCGAGCTTGATGATAATTTCTTCTAAGGACTTAATCCTGTTGTACTTAGCTAAGTAGGAGGCCTTTTCCAATTCTAATTGGGCAGAGGTATTGTATAATGAATTTTGCAGTTTGTGAGCAAGCAATGCCTTGTCTTCCAAGGTGGAGTACACCATTTCCCCAGTTTGTTTGTGTAATTCAATCTGGTCTATTGGGTGGATGTCTTTAGAGAGAACTTCCAAATTGGTTCTAATATAATCAGCAGCTGACTGTGGTTGCTGTGTTTTGGGCTTGAAATGACCGAGGATCATCTTCTTTTCCTGGATATCATGAGCAGACATTAGCCTTTCTTGATTGGTGGGTGTTGTCCTCATCAGATGATTATAAAGTTGCATCCTCACTGGATCATTCTTTGCCTTTATCTCGGTGAAAGTTTTCTTAATATCTGAGCCTTGCTTGCTTTGAGGCCTGGTGGATGAAATTTCCACACTCTGCTGCCTCTCTAGCTCTTGCTGGAATGAACCAGTTGATGTGCCTGCCATTGGAGAAGTTTGCTGCTTAGTCCTTTCCTCATCCCTCATTCTGCTTGTGGTTTCTTCCAAAAATTCCTCCTCAGAATAGGGATTCAATCTCTACCTCTTTTCTCTTGGTTATTCTGCTGGTCCACTGGCAGGGGTATCCTCTTCTCTATCTCTCTTTCTGCTCTTTTCCTCATTTTGAGGAGTCTGTAGTACAGGGGCTTCTGGTGCCTTGGTTTGAGCTGGGGGAACTTGCCCTTGACCCTGTTCTTTTGTTGTGGTAGGCTGATTTGCCATTGTTTGCTGTTCTGTATCCATCACTTCCTTGCCCTTTGCTGCTGCTGAACTGGCCTTTTGTGATGTTTGTTGTGAGCTCTCAGCAAAATATGTATCACCTCCAATGTGTTGGGGCAGCTTGAAGGATACCTGTCCAAAAGAGTCCATGTCAAGTGTTTTTTCAAGCTCTTTCATTTCCATTTCCAATTTCTCTTCTTCAGTTATCTCTTCAACTAATGTGCCCTCTAGCCACTCTTGTTGATTAGCATATTGCTGGATTTCAGGGATTTCACAATGAACATATGCTGGCAGCTTATTTTTCACTTTCCTATAACTTATGAAATGATTGGGGTCATATGGTGCCCAATAGAAACTCTGTTTCAGCTTAAGTCGGTGCCCTAAAATATCATCAACATCTTGCCAGGCTTCCCTTTTATTGAAGGTGAAAGGGCCCAGTTGATTTCTTATTTTGATTTGTGCCTTTTTCTTGGCCTCAGAGAAATGGATTACATCTGCTTGGATAAATTTTCTAAAGTATTCCAGTGCAAACAACCACGTTGGCACATATTTTGGCAATTTGTAGGGGCACAACTCACAACCATATATTCGGATCATAGTGTGATTCTGGTAAAAGTACCAGTCACCTATGTTATAGCTCTTGGAGAGCTGTAGAATTCTCTGCATTTCACCAGAAAGTCTATCTGGAGGACTTGTCATCAGTAAAGAGGTGGCTGGATATATGAACAGATCAATGAATTCACAATAAGTATAAGGAGAGTAGTAAACATGGTGGAAGACTGAGGTCTAGAAGATTACAGACCTTCTCTCTCCTTTGAAATCTAATTTTCTGAGGGGAACTTGAAAACTATTTCGCTGATAGTAGAGCAACAAATGATATAAGTATGATGTGTATTTAAACACTCTTTCTCTGTCCATGCTCATGAATTGCTCATGGATCTTATCATCTATGAAGGTGGCATAATCATACCTGACAGCGGGGGGTTGTCCTGGAGTAAAGATGGATAAGAGGACCAATGTGGTTTCATCTACATACTCACTGGTTTTGAATCCCAGGATGTAGGCTATCATGTCAATAATAAATTTTCCTACTTCATTAAACCACGAGTCTAGATATGGAGGAGGTTGCTCAGGTTGACAATTTGGCTTCATAAATAACTAACCTATCCTGGTTATCTCTGAACTTGGTAGTTTGGCACCTTGGTCAAGCAAAAGTCCCAAGGAAAGAGGGGTCAAAGGCCCAGTTGGCTCAAAATGCAACATCTTATTTATAGATTCAGAGGTGATATAAAATAGAACTATTCCAGCAGGGGACATCAATGCCCTTTGAGTGGGCTCATAATTGGCATGGCATTGGTGAATGAGGTCAGGAAAAACATTGACACAAGGGAGGTAGTACATGGGCATATTGGACTCCCAAATTCCAAAGATGTCAGCTTTGTTTCTGTCGCTGTTCCTGATCTCACAGAAGGCCTGGAGATGAGATTTATTACCCATTATGTCATTAATATGGAAATCCTTGTTAGCTAGGGGTAACCATTCAAGTTCTTTATGTGGAGCATTGAGAGGGGCAACATTGAGGGCCACTGGAGCAGGGGCTTCCATTTTGTAAATTCTCTTGTGTTTTTAATTGGAATGTGGGTCTTTACAGCAACAGTGGGTAAAATAGTGGCTCTGGGGCCTTTTTCAAAGGATTTGCAGACTGGAGCTTTTTTTTTTTAAATTACCTCAAAGGATAGAATTTACAGTGAGACACAAAGTTTGCAGAGTTTCTTCAATAAAAACAGGAAAAAGTAGAGGTAATGGTGCGTTTTTTGAAAGCATTTTGATGATTTGAGCTCGAATTTTGGGCTTTTTTTTGGAAAATTTGCATCAAAAAGTCAAACTAGGGGGCTTGGGAACAAGACTTTGGCAAATACCTATTTTTTATTGGCTTATTGGGCAAATTTTATAGAGAGATACGCAATGTGTAGGTTTTGTGGTGAAAAATAGACGACAGAGTAGTTTCAGTGCACTTGTGTGGAAAGCGGAGCTAGAATTCTATACAAAATAGGGCTTTTTTGGCATTTATCGACGTTGAAAGAGTTTCAAATGCAGGTTTATGGGAGCAGCAGATAAATGCCTAGGTTTTGGGCGCGACTGCCAGTAATTTGCAAGTTGGGATGTCGAATTGCCGAGTCAAATGCCAGAATAAACTGGTTGGGGTGGTGGACTGGAGTTTTGTCGATGGACTCGTCATAAATTGCATGCACAAGCTTTGTAAACAAAATGATCAGAAGTGGACAAAAATGTCGTTTTCGTGGGTTTTTAACAAAAATTCGGCTTTTACGGGATTTTTGGCGCTTTTTTGCAATGACGTCAGCATGACGTAATTTTTTGTCATGTAGCAGGGTGCGAAAGGTGACGTGGCAGATGATGTGGCAGATGACCTGGAGCTAAGGTGGCAGATGACGTGGGCATGACGTCAGCGGGGAGGCAACGGGTGGTAAGCGGTATTATCGCATCGCTTTTTGGGCAGCAACGGTATTGAGCGGGGGGGTCGCGATACAGCCGAGCGGGCGATGCGTGTCCCCTATACGGCGGCGAAACCGACATTTTCCTGGAACATAAACTTCGGGCGTCAGGGGGATCACGATACAGCAGCACACCATCGGATCTGAGAGCCTTGATCCAACGGTTGACGGTGAACAGGAAATAGCGGGGGTTGTGGCGCGGGGACCCGCCATAATATTTCGGCGTTTTATAATGTTTTGCGGGGTTTTGCAATGTATTTTGATTTTGGTTTCAAGCGGGTTGGCTATTCATTTACCCAAATGTTAAATGAAACCCAATGTTATATGCAGGCAAGGGGTTATGATAAGGTTCCAAGTGAACCTATAATTCCCGAAGAACTTTAATATATGGCTATATTGCCGAGGGTCGGGATATTAGTTTTTTAGGGTTTTTTTTATGTATTTTTATACATAATAGGTGCGGGGAAACTTTATATAGGAGCTATATAATAGAGTAAGAACGTTAATATGAATATGTGGGATGAATATGTATGAATAAATGCTAAGTTTATAGAGTGAAAAACTTAGGCATGTGGAAATGAAAGGATAGCAAGTTATGAAGTTTTGGAAAACTTAGCATAATGGAATAAAAATATTTTACACAAGAAATGTGGCTTGTTTTGCCTAGGTGAAAGAAAATTTTCACTTAGTTTTTTCCATGAAATGAAGTGGACTAAGGGCAGTGAGCAGATCTCATTGTTCTTGGGGGGATGTTAGTAAGTGTTCTTGGAAAAATGAGGAGGGAAATTAGTCATGCTCCATTTGTTTTGTAACCACCTTGCCATAGCACCTTATGATATTCATGAGATGAAACTTGTTTCAAAGGACAAAATTTCTCATAAACCTGCTTCTACAACATCAAAATTGCCTACCCAGCCTAGTACACCTAACATTTTTTCTTCATTTTCATTGGGTGCATTTGAACTAGCAAACCCTGATTCTCTTCTTTTCTTTTAGCTACCCTCCTATATAAATCTACCCTTATCTCTTCCAAGGACCCAGATTATGCATTTGGGCTCCTTTGCTTCTCTACCTATCTACTCATCTGCCAAGCTTGAACTGTTTGGACAGACCTTTATTCTCTAGTCTAAGACAAGCAAATTAAAATATGAACTTGGCCAGGCTTAAGCTGTTTGGCCATTCATAAACCATAATAAGAATCAAGCAACTTTTCATAGTGAAATTCTTCAAAATATGGAACCTTTGCAGCATGGAAAGGATGAACATTTTAGGCACTTCTCCAGTCAATCATGAAAAATGAAACCTATTGGTATAGGAACCTAACAGCTCCCTCTACTACTAAGCCAATGGTCCTTTGTGTCTGTTGCATACCTTTTAGTTTATTCTCTATAGCCTGAGAGAGTTGAATAGTTTCATCATCCCAAGGCCACGTTCTCATAGAAATGATTGATGCTTTGCATTACAAGTCGTTTATCTGAGTCTAAATAACCTTCCCTTCTTGGAGTTTGGCTGATCCATATGGATCCCAAAAGGCTCAAAATTTTAATATCTCAAAATTTATTGTTGATAGCACCATTGCATAGATCTCGTCTCCATGATTCCAACGGTGAAAACAGAACGTCAAATGGACATTGTATGAAAAAATTATCATATTATGATCGTTTTGGGAAACAAGGAAAATTTTGTGTTTTTCTACCCAGTCAGTAGTCCGTACTACTGACATGGCATGCTAAATGTGATGCAGGAGCATTGACTCGAAACTATCATTGCATTTTAGTAGACATAGTGGGTCTTGTATTTTCAAGGAATTTAGATTCCTATGTATGTAATTATTAATGATTTGAGTGGTTAAAGTAGGAATTAATTATATAAGTGTGAGGATATTTGTAAATGGTCTCAAGTGCAGGAGAACATGAGTGATTAATGATGATGAGAGAGTTGGAAATCAATTGTAACTCTTATAGGTCTCATGATTCAAGGAACTAGAGAGGATTCTTAGGGATAAGTAGGAGTTAAAAGTGGATTTAGAATATTTTCAGGAGTTAGTTCATCAAATTAAGGATCTGAACTAGAATTAGTTCAATAGAACCTTTTTGTATAAAGGTAAGCCTAAAACGTGAGAGCAAGAGAGTCAGTCAGTAGTTAGAGAGTTAGGAAACAGGATTTGTCTGTAAGCCTATAGGCAGGTAGGAAAAAAGAGGCTGTTGATCAGAAAATTAGGCCAAAGAGAGGGAGACTCTTGTGTAAATACTTGTTTATTAATACAAAGAACTCAATTCTGGGTTTTCATGTGTGTGTGGAGTAATTCAATTATAATCTATGTGTGAACTTGAATATTCTGTGTAACAATGATTGCAGGCGGAGTTCAGCAAGATACAGAGAAAGAAGAACATATGAAGAATCCTAATGGATCATTTGAATCCATTAGAAGGATCATAGTCAAGATTCTGGAGTGGTTGTGTTAACAATTCATAGAGTTAAGCTCAGGAGGAAGTCGCGCAACAGAACATCGGAAGGAATAGAAACCCTGAAGAAACCCAAAACCACAAAAGAATATTAAAGAATTGGCATAAAAACCCAAGTTAAGAGAAGTGCAGAAGAAGAGCCGTCAGATCATTGAAAGCGGTTTTGCAATAGGAAAGTGGTTTATTTGGTGGCTTAAGGGCTTATCGACTGGGGTTAGAAGTGCATGAATTCTTAATCTAGGACTGAAGTCCCACACTCATTTTTCACCGTTGATTCCATTTTCAATGTAATGTGCCACAGTCAACAGTGGGGTTTTGGCATGTTATTAAACCTTGTGTTAATCGAAGTCCCGCAAGCCGTAGATTCTGAAAACCTCTATCATCGACCGTTAATCTCAAGTCCAGAGCTGAACTATTATAAATTTGAGTTTATAAGTCCTATCAGCTCTGAAAGGGTGGCTAAACGTCGCGCAATTTTTTTGTGCGATGTTGCGACAACCGTCAAATCAAGAACCAGAACGACAATGGAGATTTAATCGCAAATCACATTTGGTAAAAGAGTTTGGGTCTACGATAAACCTAGATTTGTGATATTGCGATGAGTCGAGATTTGCGATGTTGCGATGGACTATGGATCATCAGATCAAAGGGTTGATCGAACGACAGAGGTTAACTTTCGCATTTCGTAGGAATCAAGTGCTGGAAGATTGCGAAAACTGTGATGTGCGATGAGCCGAGAATGTGATGAAGAATTGACCGTTGGATTGTGAAACTGATCAACGACGGAGATTGAAGAACAATGGAAAGGCTTGGGAAAGAGTGGACCTGAGAAGGTAATGGATGCGTTTAATTGTATTTGAAGTCTGGTTGTTAATCACTTATCGGATGTGGAGGAATGTATGTTAGTGTGATTTGCGAGATTGTGATTGCGATAAAGCTAATCCTCGATAAATGTGCAAAGGCTGAAGGAATGCGAAAAGGTATGTTTACGCATGTTTCATGTGTATTTCTATTATAAAGGATTATAATAGAAATAGCGCCAATAGAAGGTTTTTATGGGTAAGTCCATGTATAACCAAAGGTTAAAAGTGGGGGTTGGTTATATATGTGCGGGCTTAAGGATTGATTAAGAATTTAATGAAGGGAGAGTATAGAGTCCCGATGGAAAGGATGGATTAAGGGTATATTGGGTTAGTTAAGAAATCATTCTGCATGAATAATGAAGGGGGCCTTAAACCATTTCAAATGAAGATTGACTCAACAGAGAGTTAAAATTCCTGGGACAAATGAGATTATGCATATTTTATATGCATACTGTGGGTATACGCAGGGATTCCCTGCATCAGTGTGGTATCAGAGCAAGTTAAAGCTCTTTTTAATTAAAGCAGAATTGTGCAGAATACAAGTGTGATTGCACACGAAAGAGGAGATCAGGTTATTTGAATCTGATAAGTAGAAGACATGACATAAGATGAAAGTAAGTGATATTCTTAAGAAGAGATTGCAGAAACATAAGGAAAGCACATTGATGTTTGTTTTCTTGAGGAAAGTGGAGGTTCACTCAAATGTGAAGAATGGATGGAGACTGCTTGTGAAGCCATGCAGGTATTGTTTTATTTAACTCTAGTTTTAGTTTTGCAGGTTTAAGATAGAGTAAAGATTGATCGAAGCAGATAGACAAGGAAAGTTGTATGTGTTCTAAAGAACAAAGTGAATGAAAGATTAGATAAACAAGTCGCAGTGAACCTGAAGAATCCAATTGAAGGTTGGATACAGAGGCTAAGAGTGTTCTGAAAAGGAAGCTGAGCAAAAGCATCTTAAGGTGGCCATAATAATTTGGTAGCAACAAGCTTTTGAAAGCTTGGGAATAACCTTTGGTTTGAATAACATTGATACACAAGTGACAGCAAAGTAAGGTGAGAAGATTGCAACAACCTAGAGCGAGGAGTGCTCAATTGGTTCTAGAGGAAAGAACCAGAGAAATGCTAACAAACTAAGCTCAAAGGAGAGAAGCTAAGTGAAGCATATGTAGCAAGAAGGAGACTTGTTACTGCAAAGGTATTGTTGTAGCTCACAAAGGAAATTCCACAAAGGATGTGGGTAGAATTGTTGAGGGATGAAGAAAGCTGGTAAGAATTTTTGAGTGAAAGAAGAGGTGGTTAGAACCTAGTATTTCATTTGTGATTAAAGTACAAGAGGATAGTTTTGTTCTTAAAAGGTACAGATGAGTTGAAGCCTAGAAGGAGTAGAGATAAGTGCTCAAAGAGGCTCCAGAGAATAGGGAACTAAGTGCTTGCCAAAAGACCAAGTACATAGGAAAGCTTGGTGAGGTAAGTGGTAGTAGGGAGGACTTACTGTTGCAGAGGCTTTAATGCAACTCATAGTAAGTGAGTGAGGAACTCATGTAGATAGAGAAGAAGATGACTACTGATAGTCATAACAGATATAACAGAGGTTCTGAGGAAGACCACAACAGAAGAAAAGTGAAGAAGGAGGATGCCAAGGCAAATGGAAAGAGAATGAGCCAAGAGGAAATTGACAAAGAGATTGCAGAGATGAAAGAACAAATGAATGTATTAATGATGATACTTGAGGAAAGCCAAAGACTAGGTTGCGTCTAAAAGAAAAAGCCAGTGAAGTGGCATAAGTTATAGAGAAGGATACAACAGAGGAAAGTGAAGAGCCTGGTGGAAGAACGCAAAGAGGCTGAGTTGGAAATGGAAGTGTCCATTTGTGAACCAGAGCAAGGTGAAGTTCTAGGTGCAGATGAAGACTTGAAGACTAAAACTTCAAGTGAGATTGAAGGGTCATGTGATTTTAAATCTAATAATTTGGGTATGTTTGCAGGTGAAACATGTGAAGAAAGACAATTTGCTGATATTGTCGTAAAGAAGGAGGGAAAAGACAGGCATAATCTAAATTTTGTTCTGAAAGAAGATGAGATAGATAAGTCTCATGTAAATGAATGTACACAGTTGAGGAAAAATTTTACTTTCAGAATATTGCAAGGATTGGAAGCAGAGGAATGTGAAGAAAAACAATTTGCTGATATTGTCATAAAGAAGGAGGGAAAAGACAGGCATAATCTAAATTTTGTTCTGAAAGAAGATGAGATAGATAGGTCTCATGTAAATGAATGTACACAGTTGAGGAAAAATTTTACTTTTCAGAATATTTCAAGGATTGGAAGCAGAGGAAGTTTGACTCATGATGATGGCCAAAAGCAAGAAGAAGTGGAGAAGGATATCAATCAACCAAGTGGAGGGCTTGAAGAGGCTAAAGAGAAGACCATCGAAATATTTATGAGTCATGTAGAGGACTTAGAACAACAGAAAGACTTTAGTAAAACATTGATGTTTGAAGCTTTTACAAGACAAGAACAATTACTTGTGAAAGAAGGAGATGAGATTCGGTCTAAAGAATTGATATGTGAAGCAACAGTTGAGACTGTTGAACTCTGTAATTTTCAAATTGATAATTTAAGTATAAATGCAGGAATTATAAGTGATGATGAAGTACTTGTGAAATGTCACAGGGTTACTTGAATTGCTAGAGTATTTTTATGGAAATTCAGAGTATGACAGTGTGATTGCAGAGGAAGGAGTTCACTACAGTGGACAAGAGAAGGAAGAAACCATTGAAGCAGATGGTGTGTATGAGAGAATAGCTGACAGTCTCATGAATTCTTTTGAGAATTCAAATCAACATGCTGATGTGCTGATAGAGGAGGAGAAATCAGAGCAACATATTGATGTGTTGCTAAAGGAAGAAGAGGAATTGAGGCCTTATATTTTTTATTTTAATAATCTTTTTTGTGAGTGCAGGTTTAGTTGCAGATGCTGGAGAAAATTATGCACAGATGAGCAGCCAAGTAAAGACGGTGGAAGAGGATTCTATGGAAAATTTTAATCCATGGAACAAAGATGTTCAATTGCTGGAAAGAATGCTAGGAAGTAAGGATTCAGTGCAGAAAGAGATAATCATGAAGGAGGGTAAGGATGAAAGGGTGGTAGTAAGAATTCGACAATTTCAAAGAGAAGATAATAAACAACAGTTTGAAGAGTTAGTGGATAGCAGCAACAACCTGAAGCAGAGAGAAAGAGGTAACAGTAAATGGCAGAATATGGACCAGTCCAAGGATATGCCAGAGATGGAGATTGAAGAGATATGGTAGTTAATGATGAAGCAGTCCATATGGAGGAGATTGACAACAGCAGGAAGAATGATCAATTAGAACTTGAAACTGATTTACAAGAGGAGGAAGATGAAATAGAAGACAACTAACATACAACAACAACAAAGTTGTAGAGCATTCATACAAATACAAACTAAAGTTTGGGACCCTGGAGGTTTCCTATCAACACATGAAGGCACATGATCAAGAGATCATGATTGTTTTCTACTTTGGTAGTCTGATGCAAGAGCATTGAATCAAAACTATCATTGTATTTTAGTAGACACATGGGGTCTTGTATTTTCAAGGAAGTTGGATTCCTATGTATGTAATTATTAATGATTTGAGTGGTTAAAGTAGGAATTAATTAGATAAGTGTGAGGACATTTGTAAATGGTCTCAAGTGTAGGAGAACATGAGAGATTAATGATGATGAGAGAGTTGGAAATCAATTGTAACTCTTATAGGTCTCATGATTCGAGGAACCAGAGAGGATTCTTAAGGATAAGTAGGAGTTAAAAGTGGGTTTAGAAGATTTTCAGGAGCTAGTTCAACAAATTAAGGATCTAAACTAGAATTAGTTCAACAGAACCTTTTTGTATAAAGGTAAGCCTAAAAGGTGAGAGCAAGAGAGTCAATCAGTAGTTAGAGAGTTAGGAAACAGGATTTGTCTATAAGCCTATGGGCAGGTAGGAAAACGGAGGCCACTGATCAGAAAATCAAGCTAGAGAGAGGGAGACTCTTGTGTAAATACTTGTTTATTAATACAAATAACTCAATTCTGGGTTTGCGTGTTTGTGTGGATTAATTCAATTATAATCTATGTGTGAACCTGAATATTCTGCGTAACGGAGGTTGCAGGTGAAGTTTGGCAAGATACAGAGAAAGAAGAACATATGAAGAATCCTAATAGATCATTTGAATCCATTCGAAGGATCACAGTCAAGATTCTAGAGTGGTTGTGTTAAAAACTCACATAGTTAAGCTTAGAAGGAAGTTAGGCAGCAGAACAACGGAAGGAATAGAAACCCTAAAGAAACCCAAAACCATAGAAGAACGTTAAAGAATTGGCGTAAAAACCCAATTGAAGAGAAGTGTCGAAGAAGAGCCGTCAGATCATTGAAAGCGGTTTTGCAACAGGAAAGCGGTTCGTCGGGCAGCTTAAGGGCTTATCGACTGCGGGATTAGAAGTGCATGAATTCTTGATCTAGGACTGAAGTCCCGCACTCATTCTTCACCGTTGATTCCATTTTCAACATAATGTGCCACAGTCAACAGTGGGGGCTTGGCCTGTTATTAAACCTTGTGTTAATCGAAGTCCCGTGAGCCGTGGAATCTGAAAACCTCTGTCATTGGCCATTAATCTCAAGTCCGGACTTGAACTGTTATAAATTGGAGTTTATAAGTCCTATCGGCTCGGAAAGGGTGGATAAACGTCGCACAAATTTTTCGTGCAATGTTGTGACAACTATTGGATCAAGAACTAGATCAACGACAGAGATTTAATCACAAATCACATTCAGTAAAAGAGTTTGGGTCTGCGATAAACCCAAATTTGTGATATTGCGATGAGTTGAGATTTGCGATATTGCGATGGACTATGGATCGTCAGATGAAACGGTTGATTGAATGGTGGAGGTCAACTCTCACATTTTGCAGGAATCAAGTGATGGCGGATTACGAAAACTGCGATGTGCAATGAGCCGAGAATGCGATGAAGCATCGACCATTGGATCGTGAAACTGATCAACGATGGAGGTTGAAGAACAATGGAAAAGCTTGGAAAGAGCGGACCCGAGAAGGTAATGGACATGTTTAATTGTATTTGAAGTCCAGTTGTTAATCACATATCGAATGTGAAGGATGAATGTATGTTAGTGTGATTTCTGAGATTGCGATTGCAATAAAGCTAAGCCTCGAGAAATGTGCAAAGGCTGAAGGAACACGAAAAGGTATGTTTACACATGTTTCATGTGTATTTCTATTATAAAAGGATTATAATAGAAATAATGCCGATAGAAGGTTTTTATGGGTAAGTCCACGTATAACCAAAGGTTAAGAGTGGGGGTTGGTTATATATGTGCGGGATTAAGGATTTACTAAAAGTTTAATGAAGGGAGAGTTTAGAGTCTTGATGGAAAGGATGGATTAAGGGTAGACTGGGTTAGTTAAGAAATCCTTCTGCATGAGTAATGAAGGGGGCCTTAAACCATTTCAAATGAAAATTGACTCAATAGAGAGTTAAAATTCATGGGACAGACGAGATTATGCATCTTTTATATGCATACTGTGGGTATATGCAAGGATTCCCTGCGTCAAAATGGACTTGCTGATTTGGCACATGACTGGGTTTCAAAAGGACCAATGGAAGCTCACCACTTGTCAAGTTTTTATTGGTGCTGAAGTGGCAAATTTTTATTGGGTTGCATTTGATTGGTTATTGGGTGGACAACCACAGGCTACCACATGGCCCAACCAGAGGCCGCCACATGGCAACATGCAGGGGCCACTAAAAGTTTTGGGAAATTTGCATAGCACTTTGTAGTAGTCGATACCATGACCTCTCAACAAACAGTGCTACGCCCTAACCACTCGGGCTAACCATGGTCCTTGTTAACCAAAGGACCCAACCTCTACTTAAAGTTTATGTGGCAGAAGTATTGGGGTAAGGGGAGAGGGCTTAGCCCCACCCCCCCACAAACATTACCATATGACCCTTGGCACAGAAACACAGGCATGGAGGAAGTGGAGAGGGTCCAACCCTAGCCATATGGCGTGTCAACAAAACCGTAGGTGGAGGAAGTAGGGGCCCAGCCGACGAGGGTGGAAAGTTAGCCCTGGCCCTGGGCATGTGGTCCCCCACACGACCACATTTTTTAGACCTTAGGCCTTGTCAGAATTTTTAACTGCCCCATGAATTCCACTAGATTTTTGCCAATTTTTTTCTCTGTTAGTGAAATTCAGGGTGAAATTGTAGAACCGATAGGTAGATAGGTGAATTGGTAGGACAATTAACAATTAAATTCATGGAGGAGCTTGAAGCTCATAGATTTTGGAGTTTTTATCCAAATGGAGCTCAGAAAGAGGCTACTTAAAGATTTTTGGATGTTCTGAATGCATTGGTAAACTTCTTTTTCTAATTAGAGCACATTTATAGAGTCTTTTTCAGGTTGGAGACTAAAGGTGTATGGATTAATCAGAGTTTGGAAGTAGTTCTGGAGGCTACTTGGACACGGAGAAGACCTTTTGTGAGTATTCTCAATTTCCTAAGGCTACTACAATAGTTGTAACCATCAAGGTTCAACTCAGGTTTAACTTCTTTTATTAAGAAGTTTTGTATATGTACTTCAATGTGGAATTGAGATGTTCATATGCTTATTTATGCTCATTTTAGTTGGAGTTTGTCATCTTTGTAGGAGATACTTTGAGTTGTTGCTATTGTGAGAGTTCTTTGTAGGAGAAAATCAAGTTGTAGGGGTAATAGCCACATATTTATTGCAACAAGTTTTTATGTACTCCATTGATACTAAATATATAAGTGGTCTAGTCATGTTGACAGGCCCAGAGATGTAACTCAGGAGGGGTAAACTCCATCAACAAATCCTTTGTTTTTCTCTTCTTAGTGCCTACATGGTTTATGTGTTTTATATTCATTATGTTAATTTACATATGAAGACTAATCCATGATCTGAAGAGACATTTGAGAAATGTGTCATTTCATGACTCATTTTTCATGCTTGCAAAGTGTTGACATAGTCCTAAGTCTTGTTTTATTTGATTGTGGAAAGAGAGGCAGAAATCACCTATTCCACTTTCAGATCAATTTGGTATCAAAGTACAAAGTTGACTAGATTGCAAGCATGGGAATGAGTTCAAAGAATGATAGTCTCAAATTTGGAGGACATTATTGCATTTCTCCAACAAGAGAACATGGAGCTCAAAAGGCTACTTGAAGTTGTTGAGGAAGAGAAGCAAAAGATGTGAATCATGTTGCAGAATGTTGTGGAGGAACAAATAGATGAATTTTCTACCACCAGAGTAGCAAAGAGTCCCTCAAATACTAAGCAAGCTTATGGGCATGTCAAGAATGCAACCTATGGCTCTTGTCAAGAAGATATAGGTATATGTGTTTTTTGTCAAATGGAGGATATCTCCTATGTACTAGGGACATAATGAGGTTTCCTTGAAGCATCCTCCACCACTTCATCTAGGGCAGAGAAGAAGGAGGAATTGTTGGATGAGTACCCACAAGAGGCTAGTGCAGAAAGCCACTCAGAGAAGGAAGATGGCCAAGTCTGCACCTTTTGTCTGCATGATGATGAGGATGAGGTTCTATCAAAGCCAAAGTCAAAGGAGGTAAAAGAAGAAAGACCAAGAGTCCAAGAAGGCACCTCAAGAATTACGAAAGAGTTTAAGAGCATCTTTGTCCCATAATCGAAAGATGAGGAAAATGATAAGCATTTACATGCAGTTTATTTACATGAAAATGTTCATTTAAGCTCTTTTGTAGCCTTTGAGAAGCATAGCAAATGCATAGGAACAAAGCTCTTGTCCAAGATGGGTTACAAGGGAGGAGGTCTTGGAGTTAGCAATCAGGGCATTATCCATCCAATTGAGGCAAAGGAGAGACCCCGATATGAAGTTTTGGGCTACGTTGAAAAGGGAGAATGGTCTTCCAACGATAGCTCTTGGGTATCATGTTCTTTTTGTCATAAGAGAAGACATGATGAGGCAAATTATTTGGATTTGCATCCGAAATTGGTACCATATTGGTTTCTAAAGCAAAGGGAGGACATGAAATGCTAGACCTCTCAAAAGAGAGATGAGCAAGTTGAAGAAGAGACTAAAACAAGTTCTTTTCGCCATTCAAGTTTCTTGTGTAAGAAGCATGGTGTTAGGTCCCTATACTACTATTATAACCCCTTATTGTTATTAGTGCAACTGCCGTATTATATTGTTGTGCCCATGTAGTACCCATATTGTTATTATTGTGCCCCATAGAAGCCCACTATTGTTATTGTTGTGCCCTTACGTTATTATTGTTATGTCGGCTCTGATTATATTATGACCCCTTAGACTCCTATATATAGAATGGAGGTCTTGTCATTTTATGATCCAAGAATTGTTCATTTGTGTAATGTAAAGGAGCTTTCCCCCTCGAAGACTCTTATTTTGAAGGCGTTAATCTCTCTTTTCTTCTAATTTGTGAGATGGGTTCATAACATTTGGTATCAGAGCTTTGGATTCTAGGGGTTCACTGCTCCAAACAGGTCATCATGGAATTTTCTCTATAACGGTTTTTATGCGATGTTTCAAAAGCTTAAAAACAAACCCATTTGAGACAAAATATTTCTGAACCTCATTTCTGACTTTCAGATCTTGTCTCACTATATTTTCAGAGATCTGATCTGAGGAAGTTAGGGTTTTTGCAAGTTCCAAAATTCCATCTTAAACAGGTCATTGTGGAAGTTTCACTATAATTGTTTTTCTACAAAGTTTCAAACTCAAAAATTAAAACCCATTTGAGACGCAACTTGGTGCCACTTGGGCCTGAACTTCTGATCTTGTTTCACTATATTTTTGGAGATACAGTCCAATACATTTAGGGTTTTTGCAGGCTTCTGAATTACATCCCAAATAGGTGACCTTGGGAAAATCATCATAAATTTCTCTCTGAGCATTAGATTGAAATTTCGTAAGAAGTTACAGAAAGATGATGAACTGCAGTTTTTTTTATATCGGTTTCAAGTCCTAAGGTCAAAACAGTGACACGTGGCACTTCGTACAAGTTCTATTTACTGAACGAGTCTATAATCAGGTCATCATGGGAGATTTGACATAACTCTTTCTTGGAGAATCCAATATTGGTCAGACTTGTGGGGTTAGAAAGCGGACTCAGAGGGCTATCGCAGAACACAATTTTAGACCTTGGAGATACGAAATTACCAAGCTACAGTAGATTCAAGTTTGAGCTCCTAAAATCAAGAAAAAGTGATATGAGGAAGTTTGATGGCAAGGATCTGGTAAATTGGATACTACAGATGGAGCAATATTTTGATCTACATGGTGTACAATTGTCACAAAAGCTACATTTTACATCTTTATATTTAGAATCGAATCAATTTTTATGGTATAAAGGGCTTTGCTCTCATAAACCACTTGTCACTTGGTCAATTTTCATGGAAGAAAAGATAGCAAATTATGAGGATACAAAGAGTAACATCTTCTTTAGCCAATTGATAAGTATCAAACAAAAGGGTTCAATAGCAGAGCACATTGAGGACTTTCAAAAATTTAATATAAGGGTAAATGATATTCCAGAGAAGCAAAGGATTGATGTCTTCATAGGGACTTTAAAGGATAACATTCAACATGAAGTTCGTCTTTGGGAACCTGATTCATTGGGGAAGGCATTCAGGTTGGCAAGAAAAATTGAAAGCGAAATTATGGAAACAATGAATCTTACCACTCAAAACTATAACTATGGAAGTGTTTTTTCTCCTAGCCTTCCACAACCTACAAGGTTTACACGACAACATTTGGAGAAAAAAGAGAAAAAAGGCTTTGTTACATTTGTGATAGCAAATACACTGAAGGTCATAAGTGTGTTGAGAAAAAAATATTTTGCATAGATTGTGAAGAGGAGGAAGAAAAGGATCAAGAAACATCAAAAGAAGAGGATATACACTAGGAACCAACCCCAGAAAAAGAATAAATGAATCTGACCATATCTTGTAAAGCATTGGAAAGAATTACCACTCCTCAAACTCTTAAGATAGAAGGACATATCAGGAAGAAAAAGGTTCAAATTGAGCATCAAGAAATGAATCTAACAATACCTTGTAATGCATTGGCTGGAATTACCACTCCTCAAACTATCAATATAGATGACATATCAAGAAGAAAAAGGTAATAGTGTTGATTGATTCGGGGAGTACCCATAATTTTTTTCATTGTACGATAGCGAAGGAATTGAATTTCTTCCTATATCTAGCATCAGAGTGTCAAGTGATGGTTGCAAGTGGAGGAACCATAAATTACTCTAGAAAGTGCCATAATATCAAGCTATCCATGGGAGAATATGTATTGAATAGCCTAATGCTCTCCATTCCAATGATTGTTGTTGATGTTGTACTAGGAGTCCAATGGCTACAATCCTTGGGTACAATAGCTTTTAATTTCATGAAATTTTCTTTGGAAGGAAAGGAATTTTAATTAAGGGGTATCACAGGGAAACTAGGAAAGATAATCAACTCTAATGGAATTATAAATCTTCTAAAGAAACAAAAAAGAGGCGTAATTACACAATTATGTTTGCTAGAGGTTCCCACATCGAAATCATCTTTTCTCCAGATCTCCAAAAAGTCTTGGACAATCATTCCAAGGTATTTGAGACTCCTAAAGGCCTCCCACCTATTTGTGATCATGATCATGCTATTCATTTGATTCCACGAAGTGTTCCTCCAAACATTAGGCCTTATGGATATCCATGTGCCCAAGGAGTGAAATTGAACGTATGGTTGTTGAAATGCTAGAGGTTGGTATAATTATCCAACCAAATTTGATAAATGAAGCAAGGGATGAATGCAAGCATGATGAAGCAAGGTGGGAACTCATTCAAAATTTATAGAATATCCCAGTTCAAACAATATTGCCAGAACTTGACAAGGAAGGAAAATAATATTGGAACCTGAAGCAGTCACAAAACTAAGAAATTGACAGCTACGAAATCGATCAATTTAAGAGTATATCATCAAGTGGGAGAACTTACTTGCTAAAGAATACACATGGAAGGATGACAACTTAATATAGAAGCATCCAGAACTACTCAAGTGTTGAGGACAACACTTTTTGAAGGAGGGGCATGTTAGGCCCCTATACTACTATTGTCACCCCTTATTGTTATTAGTGCAACCTCCTTATAACATTTTTGTGCCCATGTAGTACCCATAGTGTTATTATTGTGCCCCATAGAAGCCCACTATTGTTATTGTTGTGCGCTTACGTTATTATTGTTATGTCGGCTCTAATTATATTATGACCCCTTAGACTCCCATATATAGAAATGAGGTCTTGTCATTTGTATCATCCAAGAATTTTTCATTTGTGTAATGTAAAGGAGGTTGTCCCCTCGAAGAGGCTTATTTTGAAGGCGTTGATCTCTCTTTTCTTCTATTTTGTGAGCCGGTTTCATAACACATGGTTCAAAGGATAACAAGGGAAGGTTTAAGTCTCACTCAAATAGTTTCTTTGATTTTGAACCACATGATCAATTGAATAAAATTTTATGGAATATGGTTCCATGCACTTTCTGTCATTCACCTAACCATAGTGTGAAGATGTGTCAACAAAGGAAAACGTTGCTTGAATGTGGGAATGAAACAGGGAAGAAAGACTCTCTTCTAAGTTCGAAGACAATATCATCAAGCAGCAAGCATAAAAATTTATGCACCCATTGTAATATTAGTGGGCATTGGGTCATGAAGTGCTGGAAATTACATCCGCAACTTCAACCTAAAAAAGGAAAGCAAGACATGCAAGCACCCGAAGAGCAAGCGACAAAGGAAAAGGTGGCACAAGTTGTGACCATACATGAAGTTACTCAAGAAGAAGCACAAGTTAAAGTATAGGCTGCATTCACCTAGTTGGGTAAGAAATGGGTGGACTACTTGTCCAGTTGAATGTTGTAAATATCATTATAAAGCACATGTCGTTTTTCCCCATAGTTGGGCATTTTGTAAAGTGATGCATGTATAAATCACTATTTTGCGACATAGTGTTTCTTTTAACTATAGATAAGTCAAATAAAGTTTGGGGAATTTCTATAATGAGTATGAATTCTCTCTATAATACTTTTGGAGACCAAAATTCCTTTTTGTGGGGAGGCGTGATCTAGATGGATCCTAAAAGCCTCAAAATTTTATTGTCTCAAAAATTATTTTTAATAGCACCATTGCGTAGTGCATGTCGTCATGATTCCAATGGCACAAATAGTGTGTCAAATGGACATCGTATGAAAAATTTATCGTGTTTTGATCGTTTTGGGAAACATGAAAATTTTTGTGTAGATCTGCCTAGTCAACAGCCTGAACTGCTGATGTGGCATGATGATTGGACCTAATGATTTGGCACATGACTGGGTTTCAAAAGAACCAATGGTAACTCACCACTTGTCAAGTTTTTTTTGGAGCTGAAGTGGCAAATTTTTATTGGGTTGCATTTGATTTGTTGTTGGCTGGCCAACCACAGGCTGCCACGTGGCCCAACCAGAGGCAGCCACATTGCAGCATGGGGGCCACCAAAATTTTTGGGAAATCCGCATAACACTCTACATGAATTGATACCATGACCTCTCAACAAATAATGCTACACTTTAACCACTCGAGCTAACCATGGTCCTTGTTAACCAAAGGACCTAACCTCTACTTAAAGTTTATGTGACGAAAGTATTGGGGTAAGAGGCCAGGGCTTAGCCTCGGCCCCCCACAAACATTACCATATGACCCTTGGCATGAAACTCCATGCATAGAGGAAGAATAGAGGCGCTAGTCACGAGCGGCCAACCCTGACCATATGGTGTGTCAACAAAACCGTAGGTGGAGGAAGTGGGGCCCCGGCTGGTAGGGGCAGACGGGTAGCCCTGGCCCTGGGCACGTGGCCCCCGACATGATCACATTTTTCGGACCTTAAGCCTTGGCAGAATTTTTAACTTCCCCACGAATTCTGTTGGATTTTCGCAAATTTTTTGCTCCGTTAGCAAAATTCAGGGCAAAATTGTAGAACCGATAGACATACAGGGAAATTTGTAGGACAATTAACAATTAAATTCATGGAGGAGCAAGAAGCTCATAACTTTTTGAGTTTTTATCCAAATGGAGCTCAGAAAGAGGCTTCTTAGGGGTTTTTGGATGTTCTGAATCTATTGGTAACCTCTATTTTTTATTAGAGCACATCTATAGATTCATTTTGTACATTTTTGAATAAAGGTGTATGGATCAATCAGAGTTTGGAAGCAGTGGTGGAGGCTATTTGGACATGGAGAAGACCTTGTACGGGTATTCTCAATTTTAGAAGGCTACTACAATAGTCGTAAACATCAAGGTTCAACTCATTTTCAACTTCTTTTATTATGAAGTTTTGTATATGTAATTCAATGTGGAATTGAGGTGTTCATATGTTTGTTTATACTCATTTCAGTTGGAGTTTGTCACCTTTGTAGGAGATGCTTTGAGTTGCTACTATTGTGAGAGTTCTTTGTAGGAGAAAATTACCTTATAGGGGTAATAGCCACATATTTATTGTAATTTTTTTTTATGTACTCCATTGATATTGAATATATGAGTGGTCTAGTCATGTTGACAGGTCCAAAGATGTAGCCCAGGAGGGGTGAAATCCATCAACAAATCCTTTGTTTTGCTCTTCTTAGTGCCTACATGGTTTATTTGTTTTATATTCATTATGTTAAGTTACATATAAAGACTAATCCATGATCTGAAGAGAAAATTGAGAAACCTGTTGTTTCAAGACCCATTTTTCATGCTTGCAAAGTGTTGACATGGTTCTAAGTCTTGTTTGATTTGATTGTAGAAAGAGAGACAAAGATCACCTATTCCACTTTAAGATCACTGGTGAATCATTGCACAAGTGATAAGGTCTGCGTTGTTGCCATTATTTCATCGAACAACAATTTTTTTCTCTTAGGTCAACTTCAATCTTTTGTACATGTGGGTCCTCCTATAGTGAGGCCCACATCTCTATGATGTTCTCAAAAATCTGGTTGTAGTCCTAAACTACAACCACTAGTATGTCCATGTCTGCTTTAATAGCAACCTTGCGCTACTTTCAAACTTTTGGAGGTGTGGTTGGTTGTAACTTCATCTACAACTCTATGACCTACATCTGCATCTCAAACTTTACACATTCAACCTCCACTTTGGACTCATATACCGCGACTGCTGGCATGTGGAGCTTATCTTTGAAAGTTTCTTTAGTCTATATGAGGAGCTCTGGAAGCTCAATGAAAGTTTGGGTAATGGCATCCTCCAGCTGCTGCCTATGTGCAACAGCTACGTCCCTATCTTGGATGGCCCTCACAACTTCCTCAACTAGCTTCTCATTGTGGCTCTTGATGTCTTTGATCATGAAGATGTTTGCTCTTCCTGGATTTTAAATTTGGCAGACACTCACTGTTGGAGTTCATGCAATGCTTGAATGGACAATGCCTCTAAGTTTAGCATTGAATTCCTCCCATATGGCCTTGTTGCCAGATCTGCCTTGGTAGTAAAACATAATGACCTTCCTGGAAGGGGCATTACATGAACCTCTGTGTCACCACCAACATCGAAGGTAATTATGGTTTCATACTTGACGTTCCCATGCTTGCTTGATTCTTGCTCGCTTGAATCACACTTGCTTGTACCTGTAGCTCTTTGAGACCCCACTGGATTTGCGTTAGTACTGACTTGTATTGATCCTCTATATTTCCCCACATGTCCTCGATGACTAATCACACAGTGTCACCAATCTCATCAATGTCCCCCACAGTGAGGACCATCAGCTTATGCTGGAGGTCTTGTCAGACTTCTACTTCTTTCACGCACCTCCGGTGGTGGTTTTCTTCCTCCTCCCTAGGACGAAAGGAGGCTCAATATCTTCTGTATCCTCAAAAGTGTCTACTCCACCCTACTTTGGTTCCTCCATGTCTGGTTCCTCTTCTTCTACATGCTTTGGCTCCTATTCGGTATTCTTCTCAAGGTCAACAATGACCTTTTTAGGCAACTTCTTTGTGTCTTCCTTCAGCGTAGATTTCACAGTCTGCGTACCTCCTGTGGCCTTCATTTTTTTGCTAGTACCTGTCTGGTCTCCTTCGGCTTCCTCACTAGGATCCAACCACACACTTGACTAGTTAGATATTACTGCAAAAATGTCCTTCTTTGAGACCAAATAGGGAAAATCATACCATATGTCTTCTGCATTTTTCTTCGCCTATATGTATACGTTGTGGAAGTCTACTTTGAAGTTCACAACTCTGCAATATTTGTTAAGTAACACTGGTGATAGTCGTGGCTTCTAGCTGATCATGGTACACAGATCCATCTCAAACAACACCCAAAATAATTTCTTCTCTACCACCCGAATTGGATCCTTTGATGCCCACAGTGAAGTGTACTTAGCAACTTTGCACAAGTTGGGGTTGACATTAGGGAACTGTGACTCTTTAGGGATTCTCTAGGATATCAAAGTAATCAAAAGTAACAACCATGCATAATGGAAGGGTTTCCTTTCTTCATGGGCTTTACGACAATCATACAAAAAATATTGGTAGAGGTATCCTACCCAATTAAACTGCACCCCTCCTGGGATACATCTCTGGACCCCAATTAATCCTCTAGGTCAACCGACTCCATTGGTAGCTTCTTTTCCCCTTTGTCCATCTTTTCCTTGCTCCTTTGATCAGTAGGCACCTTCCTAGGCGACTCCATGATCAATGGCTTCTACAATTTCTCTGCTTCTTTACTATTGATGTTTCTACTAGTTCTGCCATTGTTGTTGTTGTTGCTGCATTGTGGGCTTCGACCTTGGAAATCTAGGAGCTATGGTGTGTGTAGGAGGTGTAGCAGTCATGATGTTTGCTAATCCTCATTCCAGAAGTTCCCAGTAAAAATCCAACCAAACCTCACCAGAAATGCAACACTTCTTTCGGCTCAGAGTTATGTGCAAAAGCTCACAAGGTTTCTTCAAGAGGAAAAGTGTCTGAATGTAGAGCGGGATTCCATATTTATAGCCAAATTACAATTCAAATGCCTTAAATTCCTTCATATCCTCCTCATAAATGTGAATTTGGTGGCAGTTTTCCATAGATATGCTCCTTAAATGCACTTCCCCTGCTCCCTTTAATGGAAAAATAATTGTCAAATCAACTGTAGCTTTTCCAACAGTCACATTTTGGGCAGGCTATGCTGGACCCTCCCTTATGGAGTAGTTACATTGTTGCAAATTTCTCCCCTTGGCCATCTCCCTAAACATTGCGCGACCCTCCTTCGACAGAACCCTTCCATAGTAGAGTAGTTTATAGTCCTGCACTTCCTTCCAACTTCCTGAAGCACTAACAATTTCCAGTTGTCATATAGTCATTGCATCCTTGCAGGGGCGATATCGTCCCTATATACCTTCAATCTGCTCCCATTAATCCTTCTAGGAAACAACTCCCCATTTAACTTTGTGAGTTGAACTCTGCCACCATCTGAAATATCCTTGATCACATACGGTACTAGCCAATACATCTGAAACTTCCCAGGAAATTTTGTGAGCTTGTTGTCATACATTAGGACAAAATCTCCATTCTTAAAAGTGCTCTAGTTAATGTGGTGATAATGCCATGCATTTTCCCAGCTTTCTGCACCTGCTGATGAAAACCAGCCAAAAAGAGGTCCTCCTCCAATGCAAGCAACTGCGTTAAGCATTTCTCCATGAAGTCACGATCTTCCATCTCAGTTACTGCTGCGATCCTTGGGCTGGGTACTATATACTCCATTGGCATGATTGCTTCTTGTCCATATACCAGTATTAATGGTGTTTTCCCTTTCAATTTCTTACAAGTCGTCCTATATGCCCATAGAACCTCGAGTACACACACATTCCAATCATTCCTATTAACATTCTAGATCTTCATTAAGTAATTCTCCAATATTTTGTTAAAATATTCGACAGTTCCATTTGCCTGGGGATGGTATGGTGTACTCTTCTGATGGTGCATTTGGAACTCTTTTGTCAACACCTTCATTTTTTCATTCATGAAGTGCGAACCTCGGTCACTCATCAGGAGCTTCGGACATCCAAACCATGAAAAAATATACTCAAAAATAAACTTCATAGAAGTTTCTACATTGCAATACTTCACAGGTTATGCCTCGGCCCATCTGGTCAAGTAATCTATCACAATGATAATATAACGTGCACCTGTATTCTTCCCTGGTGGAAATTGGTCCAATGAAGTCAATTTCCCATTTATCAAATGCTTGCAGTGTGAACTATGGATTTAAGGGCATATCATCCCTTCACGATGGTCTTCTAGTCCTCTGACATAGATTACATGCACTGCAGTACTCCTTACAATCTTTATGTACCATAGATCACCATAATCCTGTGCACAGAATCTTCTGCGCAGTTTCCTTACCTGCATAGCGTCCTCCTGTAGCACCACCATGCACTTCAGCCAGGATACTGTGTCGTTCATACTCGGGTACATATCGGTGCATAAATTTATCTGGTCCCATCTTATATAAGTGTCTTGCAATCACTGAAAAATATGCAGCCCTGTATACTACTTCTTTTATTGCATTGTGTATCCTTCAGGAGCTACAACAGTAGACAAAAAATAAATAATGTTTGCAAAATGTTCATCAACAACTCTGACAATGAAGAGTTGTGTGTCAGGTAACCCTTCATCAATATTAGTGGGTTCTTCATTGTTCTCGATCCTAGATAGGTGATCAAGTCCAGCATTAAACCTCCCTAGCTTAACTATCACTTCAAAATCATACTCCTAGAAGAGAAGAAACCATCGACATATCTTCCCCCCCAACACAGGCTTATTGACTAGGTATTTCAATGCAAAATGATCTGTGTACATTTTAAAGCACACACCTAGTAGATAATGCCTGAATTTTTGTAGTGCATATACCATGGCCAATTCTTCTTGTTCTATCGTTGAATAGTTTCTTTCCACCTTATATAGTTTCCTACTTGAAAAGGAAATCGAATGGTCAATATCTCCTTCACCTGGTCGAGTTGAAACAACTCCCAACACTATACAAGATGCATCCACATGCACATCAAATTCTTTCTTCCAATCCAGGAATATTAGGATTGGAATAGTAACCATCTTCTCCTTAAGAGCATCCAAGCTCTTCTGAAAATCGTCATCCCAACAAAATGTAGCATCCTTCTTCAAAAACCTCTCCATTGGCACAGGTTCTGTGTGTACGCCTTTATAAACTTCCTGTAATACTCTGTATGAACCAAAGTTGCACGTAGATGCTTTACATTCTTGGGTGGATCCAAATATATAATTACAATAACCTTGGCAGGGCCTACCATCAATCCCTATTTACATACTACATGTCCCAAAAACAATCCATAAGGTACATAGAAAATATATTTCTTCAAATTCAAGGAAATCTGATACTTCCTACATGTATCCGTCATTAGGCGCAGTCTAGAAACATGTTTATTAGCTAGCCCAAATATTGTCTAATCGTCGAAGTAAACCTCTAGAAACTTGTAAATAAATTCCTTGAATGTTGCGACTAGCACCCTTGAAAATATTGCAAGAGAATTTTTTAGTCCGAAAGGCATAACTATATATTGGAATGAACCCTACTCTATAGCAAAGGTAGTCTTTCTTCTATCCTCTGGCACAATCTTAATTTGGCGATATCCTGAAAATCCATCTATGAACGAATAAGCCTCCTGCCTGCCAAATTTTTCTAGAACTTCATCTATAAAAAGCGTAGGAAAGGGGTCATGCACACATGCATCATTTAACATCCGTAGATCTACGAAAATCCTTATATCACCCTTTGTTTTCTTTTCCTAGACCACCATCGGACTGACCCGTTCCGACTCTTCTACTAGATGAATTATACATGCCACGAGCATCTTATCCAGCTTTTCTCTTACCTTTTCCTTGTATTTTGGGTTCAGTCGATATGGGCATTGCTTAGCCAACTTCACATCTAGCTTTAAATTGATCTTCGTCACACCTATATCACCTATTATACCCTTCAATTCAGAAAACTTTGTCAGAAATAAATCTTGATATTCATGCAATAATTCAAAAACCTTGCCTACTGTGTCTTCATCCGAATAGTCACCAATATGCGCAAAATTTCGTTCTCTTTCTGAGCCAATATTTACTTGTTTTTTCTATATCAGTTGTGATATATCAGGGATATTTACATCAGGTCATGCAACTTCACACAGTCCCTCTGACTCAAAAATATTGATATTTCGCAGATCCTCATTGCCTTCTTCCATAGTAATATTGTAGCATTCCAAAGAATGTTGTAGTTGCACGCTCCAGTCAAGATGCATCCAAGTTATAGGTTCTATTGGTGTTCAGAAGATCGTTGCCATAATCTCCTGAAGTGCTCCATCAATGCATTCGAACCCATCTTCAAATTTGAATGTTAGCATGAAACACTCCTTGATTTCATCCTAATCAACAGTCCTGTGTCGCAGCTCCATCACCAAATACCGATTCATTGGTATAACGTCTAAGTTATGAATAAATATATGTACCCACTCTGGTTGAGGTATCTCACCCCAAGCTTTAGTCCATCGAGCCAGATGTTCACGCAGGTCATCCTTACTTGTGTACTTTTCACTGAGCCGCATTTTTGGGGAGCCACATCATAATCTCACCAATCTACAATATTCCTTCCAATCATCAATATTATCCTTGTGGATTCCCTACCATCTTGTAGGCATAGCTCTTAAAGCCAAATCTAGAGCCTGAAATTTGTGCTCCTTTGGTACGTCTCTTTCAAAATGGTCAAGAAAATATTGACATCATCTAGCCCATCATAATAAGGCAATTTATGTACCTCAGTTGATATACAACACACATAATTTGTAAGCCTATTGCATTGTAGTGTAGAGACCTCATGTAATTGATTCTTCCAGTTTTCTAATTCTTCATCTGACTTTGATTGACATGAACTATCCTTCTCCCAGCTGATTCTTCCATCCGCAGTGAGATAATACAGTCTTCATCTCATGCAATGAACTTATATATGTGATCAATGTCTTCATCATCATAGTCATCACATACTAGTTCTATGTATCGTGCACTTTCAGCTGGATCCTATGGAACAACCACTCTAAGGCCATTCTTTTCAAACACCATGCTTCACTTCTTCAAATTAATAATAACATTCATGTCGAAATCCCAATCAATCCCGAGCAATGATGGGTATGGATTACTGTTATCTACTATTTCAATAACTTCAAAATCTGTGAGCACACTAGCTCCCTCAATATCTACAACCACTCCATGCAGGTGACCCATCGGAATTATCTTTTGTTGGTTTGCCATGCGCAACTGGATTGGTGACCACTACAACTTAGGTTTCCCCATACACTCCCAAGTCTTCTTTGGCAATACATTAGTGTTAGATCCTAATTCTAGAATTATCTAGTCCATGTCAAAATCACCAATTTATGTTGTCAACAACATCTCTTGACCAATCCTCTTCTTGCTTCAGTTCACCTTATTCACTGCATGTTGTTCTAATAACAACTTGTCCTTGCTAGCGTAGTTATCTATCAGTTGTTATAGCCCTTCAACTACCTTCTAATCCCTCAACAACTACATGCATGTTTGCAGAAACAACTTCAACACCGTAGGATCAAACTCCTCTGTTGTAGTAATTTCTTCAAATTTATCTTTTCATGGGACTATTTGTATTTAAGTATTAGATGTAGAAGCACCCGGATCCATAAAAAAATTTCTTACCTCCATAAGTGTTAGATAAACTTGACTCGGGATAGAGTCAAAGTTGACCAGATAAAAATTGATGGTTTTGGGGCACATGGTATTGTGTACCCATAATATTCTACTCATGGTATTATATGTAATGGAGCTTATAAAAGGCTAGAAGGACTTCATTGTAATGCAGACCTGGAGGTGAGCAGTGAAGGCTCACTTGGTCGGATTGGCCAGGGTTTTGGACAATGGTAATGAGATATCATTAGGTTGGGTTTTTCCCCGGATTTGGGGTTTTCCTGGATAAACATGTGTGTTTATGTGTTTATGGTTGTTGCTGGTTAAGTTTATATTTGTTCCTCTCAGTAATTTTCCGTAATTAATTTGTGTTCTCGGGTAAATTTCTTAACAATTGGTATCGGAGCCAAATGTTGGCTTCAAAGGGATGCTTTTGTTGCCAAGGGTTTTATTGGCTTGGTGAATGAAAGAAATTTGAAGATTTGAAGATTTGAGTTCAAATAAAGGCACAAGTGGCTGGAGAGCAGATCCATCATGTGACAGGCCTGAGCTGCATAGATCTGAGATCCCAGAAAGGGTTTCAAGGCCATGGTTATATGAAATCGATGATGCATGTGGTAAATATGAAGGGCGTGGTCATGAGCCACTGGGGGGGTGTATGTTGCATCCCTCGGCTCTACTTTTTCCTGGGGAATGGCTGACGGTTGTGTTTATCTATGGACTCTGCCCATGTTCCACTACAACGGGTGGTGTTATACCTGGGCCATCGCAACGTTAAGCGGCACCAACATCTGCTTGCGTCATGTTACTACCTGGGGGATCTTCACCTCCATACCCGAGCACAAGGTGACCCATTTATGCGTGGCCCTAGTGGTTCTAAACGCAATATTGAACTTCGAGACCAAGGATCGAGTCTCCATCCCGATTGACATTAACGTGATGATCGCCGGTTCACCGCCTCCGGCTTCTGTGCTGGCAATGATGGAAAAGGGGGCTTCCACGTGACGCACACATATGGCCTCAGCAAGTCCAACAGGCTATTAGTCATGTGCGCGTGGAAGGGGGAGTGGGACTCGCTCCCACTGCCAGATCGAGCGAGGCCGGAGGCCTAACAGGGCGTGCGTTACATCTCCTTGGAAGGGCTAGATGTGATGAATCCAAAGAGCAGTAGCAGCAGTGGGTAACATTTTTTTTTGAGTTATGTTTTGCTGCTTGGCGAGTGAAAATACAGGAGCCACGTTTAATATGAGAAATAAGACCATTCAACGATGAAGGTTGGGATGATGCCTGATTCAGGATTTCCCACATGGAAAGAGTGACCTGTTTTTAAATGAATATGCATGTGTAAAGTAGAGTTATTCGAAACCAGGTTCTTGAGCCAAGAGGAATTATGAATTTTGAAAAGATTGAAGGAATATTTTTATCTTCTTGAGCCGCATGTTGCTATTTTTTCTACGGAGAAGACAAAGGAGAACTGTAGCAAATTGCTTGTACATATTTGTAGTAAAATCTCGCATGACAGCTCCATAGATTAACTATCTCTCGTAGTATGGTTCCAGAAGTGAAGGAAGGTGTCAACATGGCTTTGTCTGAGGGTTCTAGTTCAAAAATCCGAAGTGAGACGGTATAGAAACCGTACTTGTCTTTAGGAGCGAATGACTGCACCGTGGCAAAGCAGATGGAAGAGATTCCATCATCGGCTGACACTGAGAGTATAAGAAAAAGAATCGTTAGAAGCCAATGAACAATCGGTGCAGCCCCAACATGGCCAAGTTTCTACAGATAAGTGTCAACAAAAATCTCGCAACAATAGGAATGAAGTGGTCAAAGATGAAAAAAAAAACAGAAGAGAGGATGGGTCAGAATAGCAGCGGCAATAAAAAAAAAAAAAAATAATGTAGTTAAAATTATCACATGTAAATGGGCGTACTCCTGTAAGACCTAGTAAGCATGTGTACCCCTGGATAATCACTAGTAAAGTCTGGGTTAGACTTAGGTGATAGGGGGGATGTCGGGTTAACAATACCCTGGGTAAAAAACTCTAAGGGGGGTAAGGGCTAGAGTGAGTGGGATTGTCTCGCTTAGCAGGTTTGGCTGGAGTTAGTCAAGGAACCCCAAGTCAATTTTAAGGGGGGAATTGTTAGATAAACTTAACTCAGGATAGAGTCAAAGTTGACCAGATAAAAATTGATGGTTTTAGGGCACATGGTATTGTGCACCCATAGTATTCTGCCCGTGGTATTATATGTAATGGAGCTTATAAAAGGCTGGAAGGACTTCATTGTAATGCAGGCCTGGAGGTGAGCGGTGAAGGCTCACTTGGTCGGATTGGCCAGGGTTTTGGCCAATGGTAATGAGATATCATTAGGTTGGGTTTTTCCCCGGATTTGGGGTTTTCCCGGATAAACATGTGTGTTTATGTGTTTATGGTTGTTGCTGGTTAATTTTATATTTGTTCCTCTCAGTAGTTTTCCATAATTAATTTGTGTTCTTGGGTAAATTTCTTAACAATAAGCACCTCTTTTTCTCTTTGTAAGTCAAATCCAACATTTTTCTCACCAGTCCTGCGAACCCAAGTATCCAATACCGACTACTTTCCTTCTACCCTGTCTTCACCAATGGCTATACCACTTCACATGAATATATTGACACTAGGATTGTCTTCACGCGGTTTGAATCTCATCATCTGAATGTTTTGCATCAGCTATTGGTTCTTATTTTCTTGCATCTTTGCTGTTAATACAAGACAATCTTCTATAACATGATCAAATTTCTTACAATATTGACAAGAAGGATGGGTTGGATCCTAACATTCGTGTGCAAAATGTCATGGTTCTCCATAGTTTTAGCAGATGATTTGGCCCCACCCTCTTCTAGTGCCTCCTCCTCGTCCTCCTCCCCAGCCTTGAAATCCTCTGCAAGCCACAAGTGAGCCCTGATCACTCTGTGCGTGGGTTTCAGCCTGCATCCTATGCATTGGGGTTTTGTCTATCATCAAGTCATAGTTTCGAAAATCTCTTTCATCATGGCCAACCAATTTATAGAAGTTGCAAAATAGTTTTTTAGTGATTGTACAAACTTTTGCAATGGATAAAAATTGTATGTTAGAAGCAATCCAGACATTTGGCAGATACTACACCAGACACTTGAACTGATGCTTGATTCAACAAGAGACTCTAGTTTCAGTGGGTTGGGACCTCCCATAACTATACAATCTTGGTACATAGGGAACTGATCCTTATAGTGGCCTATAGCTTTGCACTTTGTGCACCAAACTTCAGGGTCTAGTCCCAACTAAACCTCCTTTCCCTTCTTCAGATCTTGCAACTCCATATGCAGGCTTACTAACTGTGATTGGATCTATTGGACTCCTATATTCGCATCCTAGATCAGCGATGCCTCCAACTTCATCGTGATCTCTAATGCTTCGACTTGAGATCCGATGTTCTGTTGAGACAAAGGAAAACTTAAGTGTGTTAATAACGTAGCTATGTACCATTCCTTATATTGCTCATCTGACATATGAATATTAACTTGTCTTAGTAAGAAGTTCAACCTCTGATCTATATCTCAAGCAGAGTCATTAACTATCTGCTTGATATCCTTTATTTCAGTAACACAATGAGCTTGTGATTTCAACTTTCTAAATTATGTGTTCAACATAGTCTTTGTCTAAGCCAACGTAGCATTCTGATTGGTTGTACTATATTTGATATAACATGTAAGTTCTCTATCTTATATCATTGTAATTAGTTTTTGTTTCTTCATATCATCATCATTGACCTGTTGCGTCTTCCACATAACTTTTGCTACGAACCAAAACTAATTAAGGTCCTCTGATCCCTGACCCTTGAATACAGGCATTTTCACTGTATTCACCATACTGAATAATGGAAGTGGAGGTGGAGGTGGAGTGGATGGATTCAGAATCCCACAAGTGCCTTGACCTTATGTTTATGGTGCACCTCCAGGCGTGTGAGGGTTTTCCTCTTTGTCAGTTTATGAATCCCCTAACAACGGTCTATATTCACCTTTAGTGTATTGTTCACAATCTGCTCAGAACCTTTTGCCACTTCATGTAGATCCCTTCTGGCTTATTTTGAGCATTATTTCAAAAGCATAACACCCTTTTTGCACAAAAACATTTTAATCCAATATTTTAGTGATTTCAGGTACTTACCTCTGAGACCCTTAAAGAATAGGCATTCAGCGTCACTATAAGATACAAATGTGTCAATTGCAAATTTAGTGATGAAACCACCCAAAATACTATCGATCCAATAGTTGATAGCCCTTGCAACCTTCTGATCAGACTCTTTAAGATGCTTGATCAATTCAGGAGTCCAGACAAGATGTTTGTTGTGTTTTCAAGTGGGTTCGTTGTCTGCTAACTTTGAAATCCACTCGTGCAGTTCGTTAGCGAATGATGTGAAAAAGATCTCGTGCTCTTTTGTGTAGATATATCTCTATAACCACTTATCTTTTGAATAGTGCAAATTCTAATTTTCCTGGGTTACAAACTTGTGCAACTTCTGATATATCCAATTATGGATTTATTTCTTAGTTGGTCTCCATGGATGCCACATCAAACATCCCTCAAATAGATCCCGGTCCTGGAAATGGAACCATTTGTTGGCTTGAGGGGGCTTGAACCCAGGTTCATAGTTAGCTATGCTAACCAACAAAACCCTACACTACCGACCCGTTCGGCAGCGTTCCGCTTAGCGCAGACTGCAGTCTCACCCGAAGCAGTATTGGGGGATGCTAGAACTAGGTTTTTACATCTAAAAGGCTATGTGATGTAGCAGCACGATGTTTCTTTAATCTAGCACCCAATCTGACCTTCACGAACCCTTATCTTCAGAATCACAGACTTAAAGTGATTTCTACTTAAATAGATCTATGAGCTTCGCCTAATTGTTCTAACATGCATAAGTTATCCTACAAAAGTAGATCTAGACCTTCGAGATACAATTCAAACAATATTACAAAGAATCTAATCATAACTAAGCATAAACACAAAATCATATAAATATACATAAAACACAAGTAATTGCTTCAAATAGGCCTTATTACTTAAGATATTCAATGAATACACTTCTTCTGACCCTGCGCACACAACTGCAGGGGCCCTTGCACTCAGCTGCGCACTTGCCAAGGTCTCTGCACACTCATATGCACAAACCTTCCCCTTCATTAGAATACAAACTTACAGACAAAATAGACTCAAAATCCCATTCATGAACTGAACTTAACTTAATGAATGCCTCCTAGATGTCTTCCTTTTATAGCTTTTACATTACATTACCATGGTCCACAAACCATGGGCAGATCTCTTTACTTAATCAAAATAGCCCATCCCTTTACAAAATAAGGGGCTTTGACCTACCTAAAATCCCCTTTAACTCTTAATGTTCTGCATTATTCACGCTCCACTCCTCAAAATGCAAAGACTTTACAATATTATGTCAAAATTGATTCAAAATATAGATAAAACTTAGACCTGGGGGACCCCATCCCAATAAGGGTTTAGAAGAAATAATATCTACTATTAATCACTAATTTTGGTGGCTTCCTTTTACTCTTGGAATCATTGGCCCTTAAATTCCATATTTTTTATGAAAGTAGAACTTTCTCTTTCTCTAGTATGACTTGGCTAGTGGAACATTTTGATGCACTCTTTTACTTCATTTATCTTGTTTATATTCACATGTTCATAACGTGAACTATCAATACCATTCAGACATGGTACATTCCTCACTTCTAGTCATCTATGAGAATCATGCTGGTTTGGAATGCTAAATTTCATCATTTGAACTATCAATGATTCTACTACCCTGGAAATTATTTTCTCGTCTTTTCCTTCAAAAATTACCAATTGGCCAAGTTCCAGATTTTCAACATATGTAATGTGGACAAGAATATTCTTAATATTTGTCAGCTTGCTTGCATCAGTAGAATTTTCAAAACCTAGCAATGAAGAACTTCCATGTTCCCTTTCTATAAACTTATTTGACTGAAATTTGGATGTAAACTTTTGGAGGACATATTATGAAGTGTGTTGTTCCTTGAAGAGAGTATTTGGATGGGAGGTTGTGCCAAGGAATCAAGATGAGGGTTTTGTTGAAAGATGATGGCTACGAGTCAAGATCTTGTTTCTTCAAGATATGAAACCCTATCCCTTCAGAATTTCAACTAAAGGGCCTTCTTTAAACCTTTACAGATGCCATAAGTTGAGTATGATGAAGGAAGACTAAATAATATATAAGAAAACTTGATACCCAATCTAAATCAATGTGTTATCTGAGATAGAGGGAAAACACATGGAATAACATTCAATGGCACAACAAAAGAACATATGAGAACTATATGAATTATGGGAAATAATTTAACCATGCAGAGGGATAATAGAAACATCTTCCTATTATAGTCTCAGTGTTGAATATAACATTGTCAAAGAAGTAAGAGAATTTGATCCTAAAATTAGCCTCTCTAGGATCTCATATAATTAAAAAATGCTCAGATGAAAAGGATTGTGACAATACATGAAATAACATTCACAAAGAAGATTGTCTTCCAACAAGCTAACAAATTAACATTTAATTAGATCTACTAGAAAAAGGATCTCATAAATAAAGATTACAAGTCATTTTGGTCCCCAAAAAGCTCCCTCTCTTACACTGAAATGCAAGAATATATAGAAAAATATAATCCTCAAGATGTTACAGGACTTTAGGGATCAAATCCTATTGACAAAATAAAAATGAAAACAATATCTAATTAACTACAAGAAATAGTGAAATTATGGAATCAAATGATTTCAAACCTGAATTTAGTCCACTATTGACTGTTGACCTAATGCCTGGAAATTTGGGACATATTCCACAATTTCTAGAAAATCTGAAATTGATTTTTGTACCCAAAATATACTCTACCACTTATTCATTAGAAGTCATGTTCTTCAGCTGGAGTCTTTGATTGCTATGTTGTGTTCCTGGAGACAACTCCTATGCATCTCTATCTTCATGAAAATTTTTAAACAAAACTGGTTGAAGTTATACTATATAAGTTAAATTAATGATTGAACTTAGAGCCTTATCATACCTAATTAGAATGGCCAATACTTGAGGTTGCAAACCTCAAAATCAATATGATGGTAGGAAGCAAAACTTAAAAGAGACAAGAATTTTAAAACTTAAGTGAAGCATAATTTAATTTTTAAACTCTGAGAGTGAAATGAAAATGAAACAAGGAAAAAGAGAGTGTGAGTGTATTTTCTGAAAAATATGGAGCAATAATAATGCACTTTTCTCAAATTATAGGTACCATTTGAAACTAACACAGCATAGGTAATTTTATAATCTTTGAATCATGCTAATTTTTCATAAGGAAAAATCTAATATTTTTTCTTCATTCATCAATTTCAATAGGAGAAAACATGTCATGAAACAATAAATACACAAATCAAGAGAATGCACAAAATGCAACTTTACTCAAAGACCAAAATCAAATCTAATATTTATTTACTTCTCTTTGAAAAACATCAATACATTATATAGCTACCAAACATCAAAATCTCTAGACCCCTATGAGTGGTTTGTTTTATCTTTTATGTCACAAAACTAAAATTGTTTTCTTAGTTACTAATGTAACTGACATAACTATCAAAACTATCAAAATTAGCTATCCTCTAACAAGTCTTAAAAAGTATATTTAAAATATATACATTTACAATATTCTCATAAATCAGAATTTAATGATTTAAAGAAAAATAACTAAAAAATAAAATATGACATCAAAACAGTTTCATCATGGTTCCATATGGTCTTAGATCCATTAAAGTGTGATGTGTCCATACTTTGTGCTATGAGCCTAAAGCACCTTTGTAATTCTTCTTCTCCAAGATAAGGGAGATTGGCCATGTCTCTGTAAGCCACATGCAGGTTTGAAACATCTATTAATTTGGCTTTGCAAGGAACAAAGCCTTCACTTGCCATAATAGTTGAAATTATTGTTGTAGATAGTTGAAAATAGCCTCTCCCTTTAGAAAGAAAAACAAGCTTGCAATCTTTTTGGATTTGTTTTTCTCAGCAACTAGATAATTCAAGTATACTTCTTGAGGAATTAAGTTACCATGCTCAATCCCCGACATGTTGGGAGTCCAACCCTCACTAGTTTATTAAACCTATTACTAAACATTGAGATTTTTTTTTAACATTTTTTCATTTGATCTAGGATTGATTGGTGATAGAAAATTTATTCAATAGCTTTCTTATTTATGAAATTTTATGTGTTCTATCTACAACTTCTAATGCTCTTATCTCATTCCATTACCTTTCATTGACATACTTGATAATTTGATTAGCTTTTTGGGGCTTATCACCCAACTCACCTTGATCTATAGGATAACATGTTCATTCCTGATAACCTAAGACTTCTCTTCTCCAATTATATTGATATATCCATAGAATGTATCTTTTTCATGTATGATCTTATCCCAAGTCAAACGTTTCACTTCTATTAGGGGCACTCTCCTTTCAATTGAACCTTCAATTAATTTGTCTCTGTCGGTCTTCCTTGTTTCTCAGTTAACATTGTATCCTTATTTTCTTCGGTTATTTTCAGTAATTCTTCCTTATGAACCAACTCACCCTTGGTGCCATTACCTCATCTAGTTATGATTGAATTAAATTTCTTGCATCATCTAGTTGGACTTCAGTGAGATTTTACTGGAGATGAGAAACCAAAAGATCAAGGGAAAGGGTTAAGCTACTATGTAGAAGATGGCCGAGTACCACTGAGTTTGAGTAAACATAGTGTCCTAATGGATGAACCATGCTAACCTTTACCATCTCAACTACACACAATACCACTTTATTTGGATAAAAGTGTCTTCCACAGATGATTGTTTAGGTATTTATTTCTTACAAGAAAATATTCAATATATAATAAATATGCATGAATGCAAGTGATCTAGGGGATAAAAAATATGCTAAAAAATGAAAGTGCTAAAAATTTCCTGAAGCTAGCACTAAATAGTAGACTTGTCATTATGATTTCAAAAACACTCGAATCACCTCAATCCAACACCATATGAGGAATTTATCACATTCTAAAGTTTTTGGAAAACAATAAAAAAATTCAACTTGCAGGGTTGACTATGTAGAGTACAGATGTTGACGTGACAATCTGTATGCTGATGTGGAAATCTGTATGCTGACATCATTAGTGACTATGTTATACAGTTGGTGAAGTGGTCCAATAATAGGCCACCACTTGGGCAAAACAGAGGGTGCCACGTGGCCCTATGAGAGGCTGCTAAGTGGCCTAGGGTTCCACACCAAAATTTATGTCAGCTGAACCAGCAACCATGGGAATCGACCCCTAGACCTCATGAAAACAATCTGGCGCTCTACCATTGAACCAACCATGTGACTTGTTAATACATAATGGGCACATTGTATTTAATGACCACCGGTCCGACGTTTGGGGAGAGGGTTGGGCCAGTAGAGGCGACGGATTGGCCCAGCCATAGGTCACATTAGAATAGATGAAACCAATGATGAAGAGTTTGGGCGTCAATGAAAGTCCTGACCCATGGTTTTTGGCACATGATAAAACCAACGACAAAGAAAAACGGGGGTGGGGCATGTGGCACCCTACCCACACCTAAGCCCAGGCCATATGTCAACCACAGGACTAGGAGAAGGGCTAGGGAGAGCGTGTGGCCTATGGCCTATGCCCTTCGATCCCATGTAGCCCAATGCAACTAGGTGCGCAACTCACAAAGGGGGCTTCGGCCCAATGTTTAAAGAAAAAATATTTTTTATAACAAAATAAACACCACCTCTACCACCAATTGTGGATCAAACCCATGACCTGCAAGAGTCCAACCTAAAATCCCAACCAATTGGGCTAGACAATTTTGTTTCCCAATTTGCAGAGCAATTTACATGTAGTTTGGAAGAAATAGGTTTGTCTTACTGAATTTGTAACCTTTTTGAGCTCAAGAAGAGCCTAGATAGGGATTTTTGGGCATTATGGATGCAATGGTAGTGTTATTTTTGTATATTTAATCTTTTATGATGATGTATTGATAATTTTATCATATAATAAAAAATGCCACCATTGGAAGCTAGACCTAGAGATGTAGCCTAGGAGGGGTGAACTCCATTATCAATTTGTTGTGTTTGATGCTGCATGTTTTTCCATTTTTAACTATTAAATTTGGAAAAATTTACTTAAGTTTGTGTGCTTTTGCAATCACGATCCATTTCCTAAAAGACATAAATTACCTTGCTAATCATTTCATGAAACCTTCACATCTTAATTTTGGATCAACAAGTATATATAATACTTATTGGAAATGAATTAGAATATATTCAGTTGTCGAAGGAAAAGAGTCGGAGTTTCCTAATGCTTTTGGAAAGCATGAAATTTTGTCTCCAATAGAGGATATGATACCTAAAGGCAAAGTAGACAAGGGTTTTTCTTCAAAGGGCCTAGATGCTTTAGGTCATACTTTGGACTCTGGAAAGTACTCTATTCTACCATTCAACCTAGAGTTCACCAAAATGCCCATCAAGGCTGGTTACATGTCTGAAACTCTTACATATGGACTTGGAAAATAAGGTAATAAATATGTAACAATTTTCCTTATTATTGTTATTGTGTTCATTGCTTTTGTTCATGTTCTAATTTTGATTCCATTTTTCTCTCTTTCTTTTATTTATGATTCTCTTTCTTTACAACTACTCTGGATCTATCTCTTCATCTGAATTTTCCCATGACTTGCAGTTTGTCCCATTAGCTGGCTTGCTTAAGCAGGTGAAATTTCATTTGAACCAAGGTGGGGCTATGTACCTCCCCTACCTTATCGTTGAACCAAGTCCCATTTAAGGTTGCATTTGTTTTTTACATAGAGAGCAAGTTAGTTTTCAAGTTTGCATTCATTTTTCTTATGATAGAATGGTAAAATACTTCTATTCCAATGGAGACTATGATTTTCCATGAAAATGTTGATGTATAATAAGCATGGATTATATCAAAACAAAAAAATACTAAAAACCTATTTATGAAGTAGTGGAATTCTTCTATCTTACTTGGCTTCTCAATTTCAAGATTTTTTTTTAGGTTTAAATATGCTTTAATTAGTCTCTTTTCAGATCATTTTCCCAAACCTACTACAAACAAGGTTAATGGATTTCCTTAAATTTTATACCAATTGATAATATCGAATGAATGAGAAATCAATGAGATTTGGAAAAATTAAATTATATCACATCTACAAAGATAAGTTGGAACTAGAAGAAATTATCATGTTCAAGGTTAGTTTTTGAGCATGGGATTTAATTCTTTTAGAAAGAAACATTTTGAGTGTAATTGGTCAACTACGACCCTCAATCTGATGAGTTCATAGTTGCAGGACCATCAAATTGACCCTACAAAGGATGTCTTCAAATTTAGGTAACAAAGAAAATGGTGTATTCAGGAGCAACCCATACCAAAAAGGGTCTGAGGAAACTTTGCCCCTCCATTACCATGTTACAATTATGAGTCTTTTTCTATCCCATGTGTGAACTTTGAAGTTCCATTACACCTTCTATCCTTGAATTTACACACAACCAACATGAATTGCCTCTCCATGATAGGAACTGGTGCCTTCTTTATTGCATGTGAGCGAGAGAATACATCACATGGTGCATCCCTTTCTTCTGCGTACTTACAAACAATTTCTAACATGAAGGAAATGAAAGACAAGAAAATAAGTCAATTTTACTTTACAAGGTAACATCACAACCATACCCTTCTTTTGGAACCTTGAATCTTATACATTTAATTGTCACAATGAAAGCTATGATGTGGATGAAGACGGTGGGTGAAATTTGTGTCATATGGAATCCTATGAGAAATTGGGGTTTATGTGGTAGTGAGGGTTCAAACATGACATTACTCTATCATTTTTAGGTACCCACATTTTCATAACAACTCGGCAGGTCAGAACTGACTACTGCTTATGCATTTTTATCACCACCATTTGTCTGTTTACTTTAGAACTACACTCCTACCAATAATATATGAAAATAGTTTTGGTACCATATGAAACCCAAATGAGTGTTAAGGAATTTCATGATAGGTCGTCTTTTACAATCCTTAGAAAAACCACTAAAATTGTTAAGATTGTCTTTATTAATTTTTGTTTTTGGCAGTGAAACTACCAGTTATTTTGGGTGGGTGATGTCCCATGTACTCACAGGTTTTAACCATATTTTGGGAGGTCCACACTGACCTCTTATGAATTTCAATACTTGTAGTAGACCAATTTACCATTTCATCCATAGCCATACCATAATTCACAAAATATGAACTCCATTTCGGAAACCTATGAAATGATATAAGTTTTAGGAATTTTCTGACATGTCGTACTCTTACGAATATGAGAAAACCTATATGGCTTTTTGCAGTTATTTTCATTCATTTTTCTTTGTTTAGTCAAACTAATGATAATTTTGGGTGTTTCTATCCATAGGATTTGCAAATTCAATTATTTTTAGTGCTCTCATGGGACCTTCATGAATGCTGGTGGGGGAGCTTTTGGAGTTTTGCCTCTCCCTAAAAATGAGGAGAATTTGTCTTCTCCAAAGAAATTGGAGAATCAGAAAAAGAGAAGGGAAATGAGTAGGGTGAGTGGATCACGTCGGGAGAAAACAAAGGCAGATTCTACTATTAATCTGGTCTTTAATAATGTATATGTTGGAAATGGAATGTTGTCTGCAAACAAATCTCATAAGCGTGCTTCCCGTGCAAGTGAGAATGCTTTCTTGTTAACTCCATTGTATTACACTTCTAGGATGAGATTGAAACTTTTAACATTTGTAGGAAGTTACACCTTTCTTCATTTTTGTACAGTGCATGGTATAATATATATCTAGATGTCCTTCCTTAACACATATTTTTATTAGCCTGTTATTTTAGTTAAAAATGCAATGGAACCATCCTGATATATATATATATATTATATTATATATTATATAATATATATATATATATATATATATATATATATATTATATATATAGATTTTAAGAAAAAATGCTATGTGGAATGTGTATATTGGCAAACTTTGGCTGACTTTCTTGCATTGGAGAAGAAAATTTAATTAACTTTGGAATTCGTTTCTCAATTAAAAAAAATCAGAAAGAGCTGAGAAGATATCCGACAAAAAGCAAAGCTATCAAGGAATCAAGAAGTCAGAAGATGGTATTGAACAAAGAGTTTCTGATGGTATTGAACAAAGAGTAGGATCCTTAAATGAAAATTTCTAGAAGGATTTTGCACTTCATTGGAGCTCCAATTTTGGAAGCACTGGTATTCTAGGTTAGTCCAATAGAGAGCTCAATAAATTATCTAAATATTATGTTTTAGTCAACATTTCTTAACAAGAAAGATCTTCGAGTGCCCATATATATAACTAGCCCAATATCTTTCTAGATGGCATTGGATGTATTTTCTAATAAAATTCAATTTTCATTATCTTGCAGATATCTATGGGTTGAAGGTAATGTCGATTGATATTTCAAACAAAATTGTTGATACATCTGTAAATGACTTAATTTCAAAAAAATTCCACCTGCGTCAATTTGTTTGACTAGGCAAGGAGAGAAGACAGAGTGGAATTAATAATTGTTTTATAAACAACGTAGGCAAGGTACTCGAGCTCATGCCAAAGCCAAGCTGTACGCAAGACAAGAAACTAAATATCGAAAATTCTTCTTATGGTCCTTGGTTTTCTACTCAAAGGAAGGACACTTGTCAAATGATGGGTGATGCTCTTTAATCATATCTATAATTAATGTTTAGGTTGAATTGTGATCTTGTATCATGAGATTATATTCATTAAGTGGGGCAGTGAAACTACTAGTAATTTGGGGCAGTTGATGTGCCACGTACCCATTGGCTTTCGCCATATTTTGGGAGGTCCTCAATGAACTCTTATGAATTTCAATAATTGCAGTCGAACGATTTACCATTTCATCCATAGCCATACCATAATTCACAAAATATGAACTCCATTTTGGAAACCTGTGAACCATATAAGTTTTAGGAATTTTATGACATGCCACTCTCTTACAAATCTATAAAACCCATATGATTTTTTTGCAGTTATTTTCATTCATTTTTCTTTGTTTAGTCAAAATGATGATAATTTTGGGTGGATTTTATCCATAGGATGTGCAAATTCAATTATTTTTAGTGCTTCTAATGGGACCTTCATGACTGTTGGTGGGGATATTTTGGAGTTTTGCTTCTCCCTAAAAATGAGGGGAATTTGTCTTCTCCAAAGAAATTGTAGAATTAGAAAAAGATAAGGATAGGAGTAGAGTGAGTGGATCACGTCGGAAGAAAACAAAGGTAGATTCTACTATCGATCTGGTCTTTAGCAATGTAGATGTTGGAAATGGAAAGTTATCTGCAAACAAATCTCATAAGTGTGCTTCCTGTGTAGGTGAGAAGGATTTCTTGTTGCCTCTATTGTATTGCACTTCTAGGATGAGATTGAAACCTTTAACATTTGTAGGAAGTTGCACCTTTATTCATTTTTGTAAAGTGCATGGTATCATATATAGACATATATCCTTCCTTGACACATATATTTTTAGTAGCTTGTTGTTTTAGTTAAAAATGCAATGGAATCATCCTGAGATTAAAAAAAAAAAAAAAAAATTATCTTGAATTTATGAAAATTTGATATGTGGAATGTGTATCATGGCAACGTATGCCTTTCTTGCATTGGAGAAAAAAATTTAATTAATTTTGGAATTTGGGTCTTAATAAAAAAATATCAGAAAGAACTAAGAAGATATCTGGAAAAAAACAAAGTTGTCAAGGAATCAAGAAGTCAAAAGACAATATTGAATAGAGACGAGGATCTTTAAATGAAAATTGCTTGAAGGATTTTGCACTTCATGGGAGCTCAAATTCTGGAAGCATTGTTATTCTAGGTTAGTCCAGTAGAGATCTCAAAAAATCTTTCTTAAATGGTCTAAATATTATGTTTTAGCCAACATTTCTTAACAAGAAAGATCTCAGCTTACACATATATGATATAACTATATTGATCTCTTTTTAGATGGCATTTAATGTATTTTTTAATAAAATTAAATTTTCATTATCTTGGAAATATCTATGGGTTGAGGACAATTCCGATTGATCTTTCAAACAAAATTGTACATATATTGGTAAATGAACTACTTTGAGAAAACTTCCACCTGCCTCAATCCATTTGATAAGGAGAGGAGAGAAAACAGAGTGGACTTGATAATTGTTTTATAAACGAAGTAAGAAAGGTACTCGATCTCATGCCAAAGCCAAGCTATAATGAAGACAAGAAACTAAATAAGATAAATTCATCTTATGGTCCTTGGTTTTCTACTCAACAAGAGGACACTTGTGAAATGGTTGGTGATGCACTTTAATCATATCTATAATTAATGTGTAGGTTGAATTGTGTTCTTGTATCCCCTAACTCTTCTTGTTGTACTCATTGTATGTAGATATATATGTAGATAAATATTTTGTAATGGCAAGAGACATACACTTTTAAGTGAGGGTTGGCTAATTGTTTTTCCAACTACGCTCTTGCTTTACAACTACTCTGGATCTATCTCTTCATCTGAATTTTCCAATTACTTGTAGTTTGACCCATCAAATAGCTTGCTTAAGCATGTGAAATGAAATTTGAACCAAGGTGGGGCTATGTAAAACCCCCACCTTACCGTTGAAACAAGACTCGTTTAAGGTTGCATTTTTTTTTTGACATAGGCATCAAGTTTTTTTTCTCTGTAAAACTAGCTATTCTATTATATTGTATTTACAGGAAAATATTACAAGCAGTAAAACAGTACTTCCATGGCCATCAGTGGCACTTTGGGTATCCTGGAATTGACTCAAAAATCTCCCACGCAGGGGCAGCACTGACAAAACTACCTAAATTCTCCCAGAAACTGACTGAGGCCGAGGCCAATTCTACTTGACTTTCAACATAGCAAGATGGCCCACGCAGGGGCTCCCTTCACTACCCGACTGTAAGTCGCTATAGACTGGACAGACTGATAGTAAACCAACTGGACAGACTGATCGACAGAGACATGACAAAATGGAAAATTGCAAGTGAACAATTATATTGACCTTTATCATAGACCCGAGCTGAGAGAGAAAGGTGAGAGCTGGTACGGGCTTCAGAAGTTTAGATGTCGCCGAGACCTTTGTCACCAGGACCTTCGCTGCCGAGACCTTGGTCGCCAAGACCATCGCCGCTGAGACCTTCATCACCTGGATCTTTTTCCTCCACAATGGTGCACCATCCCAGGCCCTCAGGTATTCCTTCCCACATGGCAGCCCACTTATCCCTTGCTGTGTCTTGAGGTCCCTGCTCCTGGGGATGCGAGGGGGCATGCATAATCTCCTTTCCTGAGGTGGCCACCTCAGTTGGTGGTTGCAGAGCTGGGCTTTCCTTGCCAATGCCCTCTGTGGGTGGATCCCCCGTTCCTGGAGGTGTCCCACTGTCATTTCCTTCAGGAGTTGCAGTGAAGAGAACTGAAATGTGAGCATTGATACCTTCATTACTCTTGGAGCTGCCCAGGGTGAACACCACCGAGCCAAATGCTGGAAGAGCTGGCTCTCCATTGCTTGAGCTGCCCACCTCCGTGAATTGCCCAGTTTGGAGAGGCCGAGCCCTTGCCCACCTGTAGCAATAATAGCAGCAGCAGTGGTGATGCTCATTCGCTGCTTGAGAGCATGAGGATGAGCCTCGTTTAGAGCCCCTTCTACAAGGTTGGCGCTCCCGTAGTCTCGCCATGAACCCACTTCCGATTCCCTTGAGAGCCTGCGATGAATATGGAGACCAGCCGCCTGACGGAATTTGCCACCCCTTTGTTCCAATCGCAGCAATCTCTGAGAAGTTGTAGCTTGATGGAGGAAAGTCCTTCTTCGAAGCCCAATTTCCCTTGTTTCCCCCGGAATGCTGCTTGCACCTGAGACCAGAACCAGAATTGGGGCCTCGGAGGGCCAAGGAGGCGGGTCGAAGTGGCAGAATGACTGCTCTCCTCTACGTCTGCAACTTCGTGGAGTTCCCCCGCGTCTAAATCTCCCCCAATTCACCATTACAATGGATGCGCCTTTGCTCAACCATGCCTTGAATACCCATCTCATTCCCTCGGTGGGTGCGAGCCTTAACTGCTGTCTACAGCGCCATCGATTCACAGAGCTCAGCGTTGAATGCCCGGGACATGAACTGTGGAGGATTAGCCTTTTGACGGCGAACTCCATCACCTTAACTGCGAGCATGGGGCGGCACATGCAAGACATGTGGCCCGTTCCTATGTGGCACGCCATCACCCGCATCCGGGGGACATAGGCATCAAGTTAGTTTTCAAGTTTACATTCATTTTTCTTATGATAGAATGATAAGCTACTTTTGTTCCAATGGAACCTATGCTTTCCCATGAAAACATTGATGTCTAATAATCATGGCTTATCTCAAAACATAAAACTACTAAAAACTTATTTATGAAGTAGTGGAATGCTTCCAACTTACTTAGACTTCTCAATTTCAGGTTTTTTTCAAGTTTAAATATGCTTTAAGAGACCTCTTTTGAGATCCTCTTCCCAAACTTGCTACAAGCAAGGTTTATGGATTTCCTCAATTTTTCTACCAATTGTTAGTATCAAATGAATGAGTAATCAATAAGATATGGTAATGTAAATTGCATCACATCCACAAAGATCAATTGGAACCAAAAGAAATTGACATTGTTCAAGGGTAATTTTTTGAGCATGGGATTTACTTCATTCAAAATGAAACATTTTGAGTGTAAATAGTTAGGTATGGCTCTCAATATGATGAGTTCATAGTTGCAGGACCATCAACTTGTCCCTAGAAAGGATTTCTTCTAATTTAGGTAACAAAGAAAATGGTGTATTTAGGAGCGACCCATACCAAAAAAGGCCACACACAACTTTGCCCCTACATTACCATTTTACAATTCTGAGTCTTTTTTATATCCTGTGTCTGAACATTGAAGTTCCATTGCACCTTTATCCTTGAATTTGCACTGAACGAACATGAATTGCCTCCCCATGATAGGAATTGGTGCCTTCTTTGCTGCATGTGAGCCAGAGAATACATCACACACTATAGGCCTTTCTTCTGCATACTTACAAACAACTGATAACATGAAGGAAATGAGAGACAAGAAACTGAACCAATTTTTCTTCACAGGGTAAAATCACAACCATACCCTTATTTTGGCCCCTTGAATCTTGTACATCTTATTGTCACAATGAAAGAGATGATGTGGATGTAGGGGATGAATATGGTAGGGTGCTATTTTTGTCATATGAAATCTTATGAGCAATTGTGGTTTATGTAGTAGTTGGAACTATGATGGGAGATGGGTACTAGATACCTTATCTTTTTGTTTTGGTGATAATATCTCCAACATGAATGTATTTAGTCTTTTCTATTTTTAATTTGGGAGTAGGATATGGAAATCAGAGATGTAGTCTAAGTTTAATTAAATTTATTGTTGAAAACTGAATCCTCCTTACAAATCTATAAGTTTGAAAGCTTTACCACAAGTCTACAAGACCTCTTATTAAAAGGATAAATGAGGTGACGCTTCTAGCCTTACAATCAATGCATGGTATTTTCCAGTTGTACAATAGAGGAGAATAGGAGTAAATAACATATGCAACCATCATGTAGTGTACCAAACACTTAAGAAAAACTACACTTGGAAATGTGACAAGAAAATTAGAAATGGAATATAGAGAAACATATCTTATTTTTAACATGAAGATGTATAGCATTCATCTATCTTTCTTTCAAGAATGAAGATTGTATGATACTTTTGAGCCAACTATTTTTTATTATTACATATAATCTATGAAGGGAAGACAATTTCTTTCCTTGTAACATGAACATCAATTTTTAGTTTTTAAAAATTACGTCCAGAGGTGTTGGATCTTAGGATACACACCAGAAATATTGCCTAGGTTTTCCTTTGCAAATACAATTTCTTCCAACCATTGAAATTTATCATTGCAAATACAAGTTCTTCGAGTAATATTTGCATGCACAACTCATTATTATTTCATTTCCAATTAAAGGTGATATGACATTACTTGTGCTATGAAATCTTTGATTTAAATCATTTAATTATAACAATTGAAAATGATGCAATTCTTGAATCTTAATTAAAAGCATTTTCATAAATCCTTTGGACTTATGATGTTGTGCATTGCCTTCATTTTGAACATATTATGGAATATTAGCCTGGTTGGAATCAACCTCAGACTTACAGGAGAATTAAACTTGAAACAATGAATATCAGGAGAACCAAATATTAGAAAGTTGTCCATTACATCATTTTTTATAATGCCATCTGATGGAGTTCAAGAGAAAGTGTGCTTAAGTTTTTCAAATTTCGTTTTCACTTATGTTTGTTTATATATTCATTTGTTTTCAATGTCCATTCAATTTTAAAGCACATGAAAGCTTGTTAATCCAACTTCAAATTTTCCACCCTTAAGAATTTCCTATAAATAAACAAAAATGTCAAACACTACAAGTGCATTTTTCTAGTACAAACTCTCTTAAATTTTGATTTTGCATACATTCAAAAGGGACCAATTTAGAAACAGGAGCTCATGGAGTTTTTTCAAAAATGACATTTTTCTTTATTATTTTGATTTTGTAAGGGGATAATTTAGGAATGAAATGTACATTCTTCATCTAATATCTTGGAGAATGTGGGAGAAATCTGTTAGCAAGAATACTCTGCATCATCCTCCCCTCTTTTAAAAACTTTGAATTTTCTAGTTCAAAATCACTTGGTTTAGTTACTTGGCTATATTTAAGTAAATCAATGTCTGCGATACAAATTTTGTAGGTGTTATAATTGAGATAGTTGGAACATAAATGAAAGATCATTATGAGTTTGGAGTTGGATGTTACACTCAATACCAGTTTCTTTATTCAATCATTTAAGGAACGAAAAAAACATGCCACAAAATGTATATTGAGATTAACCATTCAGATTCAAAAGAGATCATGTATATTGAAATGATGAAAAATTCAATAAAATGGTCTCTGAATTAAAGAGAGAGTAATTTTTGCAATGAACCCATCTTGCAATTATAATCCATGATTTTCTTAAGATGAAATTTTTTGTTTTGTTGTAATTTACAATTGATAAAATCCAAAAAACTAGATTTATTTGATATCATCAAATTGTATTCATTTTTATTTCCAATATAGTGAGCTTATGGGTTGTGTTTACATGTTAATTTTATCTTCACATACTGAAAATATGGAGACACTTTATAAATATATCTTCTCCCCTTAATTTTGTAGTGAACTTAAGTAATGTAAATATATAATAAAATGTTTTTATGTATTAAAATGTTTCTAATGCTTTCAATATGGACCTTTCCATTTTTCCTTCGATTTACCTATTGGTGGCACCATGCCAGTAATGTCCCCTTGTACCATAACAAAACACACACCAATATTGGTTTTTGTAGCTGGCAAGTAGAGACACTCTAAGCACACATTATTGGTGAACATACTTCTAAAAAAGTAGATATTGATGGGATTCCTCAAACAACCATCTTTCCTAACTATTATAGCTCAATTATGCAAAGTTTAAATTTCAAATTATTTCTCACACAGATGCTAGTAAATAAATAAAATTGCATACAAATTTTACTTCTATCTTCTAAGCTACTCTTTCCTACGTTACGTTACGACCTTACCGCTTTATGACGTTTTCTTTGCAACATGTGGTGCAATTGCTAGTTTATTGCATTGACAGACACACAATTTAGGATGAGGTGTTGTAATGGCGTAAATGTTTGTTTGTAAACATTTACATGTCAGCTCAATTAAAGATAATAAAATGTTAAAAGTAATATAAAGCCCATTATGAGGGAGATGTTACATGTTGCGCAATTAAAAATAATAAATAGTTAAAAGTAATATACAACCCATTATAAGGGAGATGTTGTAAATTTTGTAAATGAGTATAAACATTTAAATAATCCCTCAATTGATAATAAAAAGTTAAAATTAATAAAATACTAAAATTCAATTTATTGTATTATAATTTTGTTTTTGTTAATAAAATGAATAAAAAAAATCATAAATATGGATATCACATTAAAAGATACAACATATACATAATCGTTATAATTTTATATTCATTTTTTACATATATATGTATATAATATATATTAAATAATAATTTTTGTAATCATATTAAATTTAATTAATAAGCTACATAAACTAATATTTACAATAATAAAAATGTTTAGTCATGGATATTTCCCCCACTTTACCATGAATAATATTAACTTCTAAATATGGTTTTTTACAATACCATGGTCAACTATCACATGCCCATAATCATAAGCCCTTTCACACTATTTTATAAATATTTTTCTTTTAATTTAATTTTATAGCATCTTTTTTATTAATTCAAAAGCAAAATGGTTGTATATTACTTTGAACTATATCTAAACCCTATAAAGATATATCAAAGTTTTAATTAAATAAAAAATGAGAATATTTTTATATATAGAAATGTTAAATTTATATAATATAAAATAATATTATTGGGATAATCATCCATTTTAATTAGGATTTAGCAGCTTAAATCTATCTCAACTCCGGATTTTATGTTGTCTAGAGAATTTCTCTCAAAATACAAGTCTTTTTTAATCTAACACTAGAGAAAATATTTATACATTGAGAGATTTGATTCCTCTTAACTTTTAATAAATCTCAAATTAAAATAAATCTAAACTAGTTTATGAACATAGTTGTTCAATATTTTAAAATATATATTTTAAAATATAGTCCCATTTGCTTCGCGTACACATTGTTTTTCAATAAACAAGAGAGGGTCTCTTTGTCGAACTCAAATACGTCAACCTGAATACACGCCACATTACACATCTCCACTTTATAAAAGGTCATTTTTATCTCGATAAATATTTTGGAATCTTATGAGGGAGGTTAATTGTTTCACTTCGCTCCGATTTTTGGCAGAATATTTCTAAAATCTATAATTGAGTTAAGTTTAGGATTTTAAAAAATTATCTTAGAAAATGTGTCTAGGACTACGAGTCAGCCATAAATTACTTTTATGAGAAAACAATTTTTACAAATATTTTACCAAATGTAAAGAAGTAAATCATTTCATAAAATGTTTTAGTTTTATTAATTGTAATATTAAGTTAGCAATATAAATTAAATAGTGGATGAATTTGTATAAAAATGTTTTATTAGTTGTAATATTAATTTAGAAATATAAATTAAATAGTATTTATTAATATGGATGATTACTTTTATTAAGACTAATTTGATTTATTGGACTTCAAGAAAAGAGAGTCTAATTGTCATTTTTCAAAATCTTATTTTTGTGATCATAGAACAGGGAAAGAAGTGTCCCAAGATTGTTATAGTTGGGCTGGCTTAGTAAGTCAAGAAGATTAGAGGTGTCACTGATGATAGGGAATTGAGAGCAAATGTGGGCAAGAGTTGGGCAGTCTAAAAGGAAGTGTTTTTCATCTTCCACCTTCTTGTATCACAAATCTAACAAATTCTATCATTCCAAGGAGTCTTGGGAGTAGACCACCACCCGAACTCAATCCGAAGCTCATGAGAGTTAGTTCTAATCATAGCGATGCTCATTTTCTTCTTAGTTCTAGTCAACATAAAGTGATAATTCTGGTTATCAAGGGTGGGGTTGATCACCTCCTTATAGCACCTTAGCTTCCTTTTTCCCTCCAGCCACATCTTGTCCTTAAAACTGGAGGTAATAGTATCTTTGATATTGTCCTTGTTTCACATGATGATCTCCTCCTTAATCCCCCAAAGGTTGAGCCAAGACTGAGCATCCCGATGCCACCCGCGCTTAACGTGTAAGTGGGGGTTTTGACTAAAGTTAGAAGCAATTTTTGCGAGTTTCTTGGATTCCATATTGTGAAGCTTATTCTTATACATCATATATTTAAGCATGGTCACACTTTCAATGAGGGACATGCTAACTTCGATCAAGAGGATATGATAGGGAGTATTTCCCTTGAACTTGAGGATATAGGTTATGAATTGCTTCTGGATAATCTCAGTGTTTCTCCACAATTCCCTACATATATTGCACCCCCAAACTTCACATCCTAAGATAACAAGGGTGACGAGAGTCTCAAAGAGGAACCTTTTTTTTCTCCAAATGTAAATATTGGCTGACTTACAATTGTTTTCAAGCTCATAATAAGCTTTTCAACCTCCAATAATTCTTTTTTTGATGCTATAATTCTAGTTGAGCTCATGAGGAAAGTCAATGCCCAAATATTTATAAGAAGAAACTTGCTCAAGGAAATGGTTATCATAGACGAGACTACCATGGGTGATCTTTTTGGATTTAATGATCATGACTTTGGTCTTATCGATATTAATTGTCATACCCATCTTGGAGCAGTAGACATGAAGAGTCTTAAGATGCTTGTCTAGGTCATTGTGGCTCCTTGCAAGAAGAACGATATCATCAGCATAAAGGAGAAGAGTAATGATAATACCAGCAAGCTCAGTGCCTTTGCAGCCTGTAGTTTCCAAACACTCCTCTAGCTTATCGATGTAAATATTAAAAAGGGTAGGGGAAAGGGGACAACCTTGCTTAACCCTGATATTGCATTTAATATATATAGATCACCCTTCGTTGGTCTTAAGCTTGGAATGACAGTCTCGTAGAGGTGGATCACAACAATCCTCAGTTCAGGAGGAACCATGATCTCTTCAAGCCTCTCCCAGAGCTTATCTCTGGGGATAATGTCGAAAGATTTTCTAAAGTCCACAAAACAACAAAAGGGATCAGTTTTACTATTGCGACATTCCTCTGCGATGATCCTAAGGGTGACAAGGTGGTCGATGGTCAAGTGATGCCTCTTAAAACCAGCTTGCCCTTTAGCTCTTTTACCTTGGTTCTCATGCCAAAGGCTAAGTTTTTTTTTTTTCGGAATGAGCCCATAAAGCTTGGACATGATGTGGCTAATCATAATGGTCCTATAGTTAGAGGGAATGCTTTTTTCCCCATTTTTGAAGATGGCACAATAAGGCTTTGTGTCCAAATCTTAAGGAAGCCATGCTTTACAGCCAAATTGAGAAGCTTGTGGAGATGAGGAATGAGGATATATTTTCCCATTTTAAAGATCTTAGCTTGGTAACCTTCAATACCTTTGGCTTTCCCATTAGCAAGCTTATTAATCCCAGACTCAATGTCTTCCAAAGAAAAAATATCATCATAATAGGAGTGTTTAAGATGGTGCCCATTGTGTCCGGAGAGTCATACAACTTCTTAAGATAGTTATCCCAATTTTCTAGGGGGATAGAATGATTATCTTTAGTTTTACGAATAAACACATTCTACTAAAACTTTATGGGCACAACTTTAGAAAGGTGGAGAAGATTCTCTTGTCTCTTATTAATATATGGCCTCTTCTTCCTCTTAATCAAAGCTTTGGATATACTTATATTCTGGAGCTTAATGATCCAAGTGGATCTTCATATACAATGGCATGGAAAATCTCAAATTCATTGTGGCAGAAAAGCAAGTACCTTGTCATCAGATCGAAGTGCTCGTCGCCTTGATTCCAACGGTGTGAATGACACTCCAATCCGAGTTTGGATGATGAAGTTATGGTAGAAAGAGTTTTCCTTAGTTCCTTTGAAAAATGAGGCATTTCTTATAAAAATGGGTTTTAAGCCTTATAAAGGAAAATTGCAATCGGAGGAGTCTAAAGGGCAGATTAAAGGCCGGCAAGATGAACCCTCGATCAGTGATCTCTGGCTAATCACAATCGGGGACAGGCTATCGGCGATATCGGGACTTAAGACTTGCGATTAGCGATTGCGATCAACGATCGGTGAAGAACCCCGGGCCCCAGTGACAACGATATGCCGATATCGGCGATCGTCGATTGGCAGATCCCCGATATAAAGGGCCATTGACAGAGCGATTTTCTATTGTGATCAACACGGACCCAAGAGGCAAATAGGGTTGATTTAATATATTTTGAAGTCCGAATTTATAGCTTTTCGGTCAGAATTTTCAATGTTTCCGTGTATTCTTTGTTTTAAGAGAAAAAGGCTATTCTGAGGTTTTTGTTGCACCTGTCGATCCTTCTAAGCAAACAGCTTCTATTATAAACAAAAAAAACCCCGATTTTTAAGTGGACTTGTATTATAAAACCCAATGCATGCAGCAAAGCGCAGGGGGAGAGGATTTTCTGGCACACGGTTCGAGGCAACGACTTGCAGGAGGGGCAATTGATCATTTTGTCTGAATTGGGAAAATTTTATATGGTTTCTGCCCTTATAGACGCCACGAACGCAATGGTGCTATCCATTTCTCCATCTGAGTTCTCCTTTTCATAGCCATTTTCCAGAATGGAGGTATAAAACTCCTTTTATGTAGCTGATGATTGTATTCTCTTCTTTTCATGCCATTTAATGAATAAAGGCTTCCCCATTGATTGAGCAGGGCTCGAAGACGTAGTCCAAGTTGGACGAACTTCGTTATCAAGTCTTGTTGTCTTCTTTTCTTGCCTTTATGTGTTTCTGCTTCTTTCTTGTGTGCACATTAAATTTCTATGTTAAGCTGCAATTTCCACATGTGATTCTTTTCATACATCTATAAGCAAAAGATCCCTGGATCAAGTGGTATCAGAGCAGGTATTTTTAGATGTGAATTGCATGTTTGTATGCTAATAAGAGATAGACTCCAAAGAGGCGAAGGGGAATTAGAGCCTTTCGATCCCAAAGCGTGGCATACACATCGAAGGAGAAACATGGCAGAAGATGAAGCTCATCTTGAAGAGGAGCGCAATTTCCGAAAGACCTTCTATTCAATGGTAGAGAATGTCGGTAATTTGGTTTTAAGGCTAGAGAAAGTAGAAGAGATAAACCTAGAAGAACAAGGTTCAGCACATGGAAATGGTGGAGAAGAACCCCCTCCTTCTCCTTCCGCGAGTGAAGGTTCTCCTTCCTCTCACCACCATAATCATAGAAATTCAAAGGATGCATCTAAGAAACCTTTCTTTAAATTAGATGTTAAATTTTATCTTCCCATGTTTAAAGGTGAAAGTAACTTAGAGAAGCTTAATAATTGGATTAGGCAGATTGAGGTCTACTGCAGGATTCAGCAGATCATGGAGGATGAGGCAAAGTTTCAGCTGGCCTCTCTACGGTTGAATAGCACCGCTCTCATTTGGTGGGAGAGAAAATTGCAGAGCAGTAAGAATGTGGGTAACCGCTTTTCGTCATGGCTTGATTTTTTATGCGTTAAAAGAACAGTTTTATCCCTTGGGATACAAGAAAAAAGATTTAATTAATTGGCAGTATTTAAGGTAAGGCAAAGGTCAGGATGTTTAGAGTTTTATAAAGGAGTTTAGAAAGCAAGCACTTAATTTGGGTATTGCACTTGATACACCTGAAGTAGTAACTAAGTACATTGGATCGCTACATAGATACATTAGGCATTCATTATTGTTGTTTGAACCAACCACTATTGACTCAGCCAGCGTGAAGGAAATTCATATTGAGAACAAGGGAAAAAATGAAAGAGATGATCATTCTAGAAAATTACCGTTCAAACCTCCCAGTGGCAAATCTAAAGCGAATTGGAAAGGAAAGGAGAAGAAGACGGCAATAGCCAAAGAAGGAGAAAGGTCGTATTGAAATCACTACAAAAAGGAAGGTCACGATGACAATCATTGTTGGAAACAACACCTGGAAAAGCGTCCAAAGAAGTATGGAGTAAAAGGCAAGCAGAAGATAGTGGCAACTGCACAACAAGACCTTGGATCCGATTCAGGGGATGAAGCGTTGATCACAGCAGTAGGAACAAAAGGTACCCTTACAACTCATGTTAATTCTGAATCGCATGAAGGCACTAGTTTTGTAAATGAGTCGCTTCCTAATGATCGAAAGACAATTGAACTGTTTCATATCAGAGTTGTTGTAAATCATACTAAAGTAGAATATTTGTTTGATACTGGATCCCAAACAAACTTAATCGCAGTATCCTTGGTAAAGAAACTCGGCTTATAAACAAAACCACACCCGAAAGCTTACCCGCTTGGATGGATACATGATAAAGCAAAACTGAATGTAACCAAGCAGTGTAAAGTAAAATTTGTGATCGCTTCTAAGCTAGTGGACAAAGTAGAAGTAGATGTAATACCATTGGATATCTGTGGCATGATGTTGGGGAGTCTGTATCTATATGATAGAAAGGCAGTCTTTTTCCGTCATGAAAAAAAATACCAAATCACAAAAGATGGGGTAGAATATATAGTAAGGGCTCATCAAAATAAAATCAATGCCAGCCTTGTAAGTGCTGGACAAATGAAAAGGCTGGTGAATTCTAGTAAAGGTTGCATGCTTATGGTTGTGAGGGAAAAAGAGGCAAACTTAGCTAGTGCTTTCTAGGGTTGTGATCAGCAACATAAATAGGAATTATCTGAATTAATTTCTAATTATGATGAGCTATTTCAAGAACTCGAGGGATTACCTCTGAAGAGGTAAATCCAACACGAGATCCATTTGCAGCATGACGCTCATTTACCAAATATTGGCATGTACAGGATGTCGACCATTGAGATGGAGGAAATCAAGAAATAGGTGCAGGAATTGCTCGACCAAGGGGTCATCAGGCCAAGCACTTCTCTGTGTGGTTCACCGATTGTCTTAGTGCCAAAGAAACATGGCACATGGAGGCTGTGTGTGGATTACCGCGCACTAAACAAGATCATGGTGAAAAATCGCTACCCTCTTCCATGCAATGATGACTTATTAGATCAGTTAAAGAATGCTATTTATTTCACAAAATTGGATTTGTGTAGTGGTTATCACTAGGTTCGAATTGCAGAGCAAGACATGTGGAAAACCACCTTCAAGACCAAACAGGGGTTGTTCGAATGGATGGTGATGCCATTCGGACTTTGCAACGCTCCAGCCACTTTTATGAGGGTCATGAATGATCTCTTTCGGCCTTTCATTGATGAATTTGTTCTTGTATATTTAGACTATATACTTGTCTTTAGTAAAAGTTGGAATGAACATGTGTGTCAGGTAAAGGAAGTGCTTGATGAATTGAAAAAAGAAAAACTCTATGTAAAGTTGTCAAAGTGTGAGTTCGGGAAAACTTCTTTGGGTTACCTAGGTCATATTGTTGGTCATGGTCAATTAAAGATTGATCCTTCTAAAGTTGAAGCAATTGTAAATTGGCCTAAGCCTACTACTGTAACTGAGGTTCATAGCTTTTTAGGTGCAGTCCAGTATTGGAGGACATTTATTGCTAATTTCTCTGTTATTGCAACACCTCTTCACACATTGACATGTGTGAAACAAGTCTTTCAATGGGGAGAAAGACAACAAAAGTCCTTCGAAACATTGAAGGAAAAGATCAGCACCGCCCCAGTCTTAGCCTTACCAGATCTCCAACAGCCATTCGAGATTGAAACCGATGCCAACAGTTATGCCATGGGAGCTATACTGATGCAGCAAAAGAAGCCGATTTGTTACCATTCTAAGAAGTTTTCTCAAGCTGTGATAAACTATCCCACTTATGACAAGGAGCTTTATGCCTTGGTGCAAAGTGTGAAAAAGTGGAAACACTACTTGATCGGCAAGGAGACCATCATCCATATGGATCATCAACCCTTGTAGTACCTTCAGTCACAAACCAAGTTGCAACAATCTCGTCATTTTAGGTGGATGGGTTTTCTTCAATAGTTTCATCTGGTAATAAAGTATAAGAAGGGCAATAGCAATAAAGTGGTTGATATGCTATCTTGCCCTCCTATTTCTGCTTCTGTTATTTTGCATAATGCTTCATTGTCTTTTGAGAGTTATGCTGAACAATATGATAACGATGATGAATTTAAGGAGATTTATGCAAAACTAACCCATGGTTCACAGGTGGACAACTATCACTTGTAGGGGAAACTGTTGTATCACCTTGGTAAATTGTGTATTCCCACAGGGGAAAGGAGTACATGTAATTCGAGGAGGCCCCACACCTTCTTTGTTCTGGACACTTTGGTGTCGAAAAGACTTTATGTCATGTACAAAGATTTTGTTTTTGGCCTCATATGAAAAACATTGTGACTCGCTATGTAAAGGGTTGTGTGATGTGTTCTGTTTCAAAGCCCTCTAATAGTAAACTCGGGCTCTACATACCACTCCCTATTCTGAGTCGCCCATGGGAAAGTGTGTCAATGGACTTTGTAGGAGGTTTGCCTTTGTCTAGAAAGAGTCACGACTATTTGTATGTCGTCGTTGATCGTTTTAGAAAGATGTGTATTCTAATGCCTTGTAAAAAGTAGATCACTACAGAGCAGATTGATTCTCTTTTCTTTCAGCATGTTTGGGTCCATTTTGGATTACTAACATCAATTGTGTTAGATCGGGACTCTCACTTTCTCGGAGAGTTTTGGACCAGCTTGTGGAAGATGATGGACACCAAATTGAAAAGAATCACGACATTTCATCCACAGACTGACGAACAGACAGAGGTTGTTAACTGTACCGTGGTACACTTATTACGAGGCTATTGTGGGAAACATCCCAAGTCATGGGATGGGCATCTCCCATATGTGCAACATTCCTACAACCGAGCAGTGCATTCATCTACGCAGCGTTCACCATTTGAGACATGTTTTGGTTACTTGCCAAAGGACCCTTTTGATATGGTCTTTGGAAGGGAAGATGGCTCCAGTGGACGTAATTATAGGGACAAAGCTCAGCATTTCATTCAGCGAATCCAGTTGATTCACCAAGTAGTACAAGAGCAGTTGAAGAAAAGTCAAGCTCGTTACAAGGCTCGACATGACAAACACTGAGTCGACCATCAATTTCAAGTGGGCAACAAAGTTTGGTTCCACATCAGCAAGGACAGGATGAAGGGAGAAGGGAAGAAGTTGTGACCAATTCGATATGGTCCATTCACCATTCTGGAGAAGATTGGAAACAATGCCTTTCGTCTTGATTTGCCGATATATATGCAGATGTACTCAGTCGTGAATGTGGAGAACTTAAAGCTGTATGAACCACCATTGATCATGGACACCGATGAGGTGGGCACAGTTCCTACAGTTGATGATTTTGCACTAGAATATCTTGATGAGTTACCTAAGGACATCATCCTTGACAGAAAAACTAGGACTTCATAGCGAGGAGATGTGGAATACCTTCAAGGGAATGCACCCCAGCAAGGCAAAATTGCTGGAGAAGGAAAGAGTGAGGGAACAATTCCCTCACTTGCCAATTGACTAATGAAAGCTTTGGCTGTCAAAGAGATACTCAATGAGGAGGATTGATCCAACTGGATCTTCAGATACAGTGGCATGGAAAATCTCAAAAATCAAAGTGGCAGAAAAGCAAGTACCTTTACATCAGATCGAAGTGCTCGTCACCCTAATTCCAACAGTGTGAACAACACTCCAATCCAAGTTCAGATGATGAAGTTATGACATAAAGAGTTTTCCTTAGTTCCTTTGAAAAAGGAGGCATTTCTTATAAAAATGGGTTTTAAGCCTTATAAAGGCAAATCGCAATCGGAGGAGTCCAAAGGGCGGATTAAAGGCCAGTAGGATGAACCCCCGACCAGCGATCTCTGACTAATTGCAATCGGGGACAGGCTATCAGTGATATCGGGACTTAAGACCTGCGATTAACGATTGCGATCAGTGATCGACATTGGCGATTGGTGAAGAACCCTGGGCCGCAGCAATAGCAATACGCCAATATCGGCGATCGACGATTGGTGGGTCCCCGATATAAAGGGCCATTGACAGAGTGATTTGCGATTTGCGATCAGCGCAGACTCGATAGGCAAATAGGGCCGATTTAATATATTTTGAAGTCTAACTTTATAGCTTTTCGGTTAGAATTTTCAATGTTTTCGTTTATTGTTTGTTTTAACAGAAAAAGGCTATTCTGAGGTTTTTGTTGTGCCTGTTGATCCTTCTATGCAAACAACTTCTACTATAAACAAAACAGACCCCGATTTTTAAGCGGCCTTATATTATAAAACCTAATGCACGCAGCAAAGCGCAGGGGGGAGGATTTTCTGGCACATGGTTCGAAGCAACAACTTGCAGGAGGGGCGATTAATCATTTTATTTGAATTGGGAAAATTTTATATGGTTTCTGCCCTTCTCGACGCCACGAACACAATGGTGCTATCCATTTCTCCATTTGAGTTCTCCTTTTCATGGCCATTTTCTAGAATGGAGGTATAAGACACCTTTTATGTATCTGATGATTGTATTCTCTTCTTTTCATGCCATTTAATGAATGAAGGCCTCCCCATTGATCGAGCAGGGCCCAGAGACGTAGTCCAATTTGGAAGAACTCCGTTATCAAGTCTTGTTGTCTTTTTTTCCCGCCTTTATGTGTTTCTGATTCTTTCTTATGTGCACATTAAATTTCTATGTTAAGCTGCAATTTCCACTTGTGATTCTTTTCATACATCTATAAGAAAAAGATCCCTGGATCACTTAATGCTTTCATTAGGGGCGCCTCTGATTTATTTCTTGGCAATTTTACAGTCTTTATCATTCCAAGGATTGGAAGTTCTATTATTTTTCTTATACGAAGTCTTATTAGAGAATTTGTTAATGGTGGTGGAAAGGGTAGTGGTAAAATGGTAATAGAATTGATCAATGTTGTTATTATAAGTCAGGGAGCCTAAATTCCTTTCCAAATCCCTTAAGAAAAGGTTGACCTTACTTCTATCGAAGTGAATGTGACTTTTTCTTTCAATGTTCTCCTACATGTGGGTGGTATGCATAGCAAGATTGAGGGATAAAGACAAAGGTCTGTGGTTAAAGTCAAGATCATACCCGTTAAGAACCTCAAAGTTTTTTTCTATGGTTGATGGCATGGATGTCAGAGATCACATAATCCTTGACGATGCTACCCAACCCATGGGAACAGGTCATCTGACCAAAGAGAGACCATTTATTAATACCATTGAAAATGATTAAGTCTTAGGAACTACAAAGTTTGAGGAGCTTCGTGCCAAATGGGTTCTTGATTATTTCTTTAGATTTTCTTGTGAATCTATTAGCTAAGTGACCATCCTTATCAAGCCATAAGGGGCCAGTGTTAGATTTTTTACTTAACATAATAGCTTGGTTAGTAGCAGTCCAAGCATTAAAGTCCCCAAGCAAAAGGATATTTCCTTCATTCCTTAGGTTGTAGACGTCTTTTTCTAAGGTATTGAAAGGACAATTATTATCCAGGTTGTTTTTCTTATAGGATGTAGAGTTGATAGGGGAAAAATAACAGATTGCAAGGAAGATCCTATTGGTTGTAGAATCAGATATCTCCATCCAAATGTATTGATTAAAGGGGTCAGTTTTATGAAGACGGATGTGAGAGGAAACATTGTTCCTAATGTAACATGCAATACCACCAAAACCTCTCATGGAGGATTTCTTATTCCAGGCAAACCAAGGAGTGAGCCTGTCAAGATGAGGGACCCTAGATTCATCATGCTTCCAAGTTTCAACTAAAAGAATAAGATCAATATCACTCAAGATCCAACTTAACATAGGACCTTTACACCATGGAAAACCACGGGAGTTCTAGAAGAGGATCCTGAGTGATGTTATTCCCTATTTATCATTTGTGTTTGGGACTCTGTCTATAATAATAGCTTTTCCATTCCTAATGATTGCCCATTTCCCTTCTTTTCTTGCCTCCTTGACCTTTTGTACTTCTTTCCTAAGTTCAACTTGGTCTTCTGGAATGAGGTCTTCATTTATAAAGATTCTTGTTCCTTTTAGGCTTGGGGATTTCCTAAGTATATCTAATTTATGGTCATTACAACTGAATTTGACACAAAGTAGTCTATGTTTATGCTCAATTATCTTTCCTACCCTTATTGCTTCATTGAGATAAGTTGTTTGAATATGAGATTTCGTCTTTAATTGTTCTTTAACTAATTCTAATGTGTCTTCATTGTTTTGTTCTTCTATACCAACAATTATAAGATGTAAGGCTCTTTTGTGGCACTCATGGTCGAGTACAATTAGTTTGTTAATTTCTTCTTTTATGAGTTTAATATCTAATTTATTCTTGTGCTATTTAGGGCTAAGTTATTATCTAGTTGTTCTTTTAGATTTTTAATCTCGTTTTTTCAAAGTGTCATTTCCTTTGACCATTGCTTGTTTTCTATGTTCGATTTCTTGAATTCTACCTTTCATTCCTTGGAGTTCACTCTCGAGTAAGAGTATTTTATTTTGCAATGATTTGTGGTTATTGTCAAGCATTGTAGTTAATTCTAGTTTAAAATGGTTTTCTCTTTCTTATCTTCGTCTTTCTAAAGATTCAATGTACTCATAAAGGCTCTCTTGGGTAATTTTATTTGGTCTCCCTTTGCTAGAGGGGGGTTTAGAAAGATAAGAAGTATTGATAGTGGAAAGAAGAAAAACTTAACAAGAGAAAACTAGGTGGGAACGTATGCACCTCACAGAGTTGTATGTAGTTGAACTGATTCTTCTAGATTCACTCGTAGCTAACTTGTAGTTTGCCTCCCTCCGAGAGTGCGTTTTCTAGTAGCTATGGAACTTTTGATGCCACGTGCTCTGCTACAAGAATTCCAACCTGCTTCGAACTTGATTATCCATGTCTAAGCCCTTTATATGGATCAATTGTTAGATAGTGTAGGTGATGAAAGAAACGAAACTTTTGATGATGATGATGAAGTTTACTTGATTAAATCCTTGATGTTACTGTAGCTGATGGAATTCCTTGAGAACAATCCCCAATCACTGACTTAATGACATTCATTTTTGCAAGAGATAATCTTCATGAACTAGCCACAGATGCAGTGTCACCTTTAGACTTCAGATTGCAAAGATTAATGTTAACGGATCTTCAAAATTTAATGCCCTAATGAGGGTCGAAATTGCAGATGTGAAAAGGATGATAAGTTTGCTTAAGAATGAAGGTCTTGACTTTTGAGATATATTTTCACTGCTTGGAGATAAACCTTTTTTTATTCACAAGAAGGCTAAAATTGCAAGGGAATAACCAATTAAAAAACTAGAGTTTTCTTAAGCCAAATGCACTAAGCATTTATTTATTTATTTTAAAATAAATTTATCTTAATTTAATTATTTTATGTTTTTTTTCTAATTCTAATGATTTTTTTTTTTTTAATTGTCAATTTTTATTATTTAACGATATTTTAAATTCATAAATAAATTTTTTAGATATGGCAAAAATGATCAAAACATTTAAATTGATACAAATTACAAACTTCAAATTTATAATTTCAAAAATCTCTACAAACTTTCAAACAAAATAAAAGTAAAAAATATAATAAAAAACATTAAATAATGACCTAGTCTAATTTAATGAAGAAATGACTTTTTCCAAGACATGTTTTCTTGTTAATTTATGACAATTTTTTTTTTAACTTTAAGTGATTCAATTTGCAAAATTCAAATATTCCATATTTAAGGTGCCAAATCTATTCATATATATAAACAAACATTCTAAATAACAAAAAATCACCTTTTTTTTTAAAATTGTTTTGCCAAATTCCAATAAAAAAATTATTTTATTTATAAATTAAAGTGTGCTTTAAATAATTATACATAAAAATAACAAATAAAAAACAATAAACAAATGTACTCACAATTTAATTGAGAAAATCATAACCCATTTTATATCATTTTTATCCGGTCAACTCTTATCTATAAATAAAAAATAATTTAAAAGATAACACGATCACATTGTATAATCGATACTTCCACGCAATGGACATGGAGAATGATATTCTATCCCCGCCTAGTGCATGCAACAGATGGCACCATTAAATATTTGGTTGCGCCACGTGCGTTCCAAGATAGGCTTGCAAAGGTAAAGAGTAAAATTGATATTTTTTTTAAAAAAGAATGAGGGGGCGAGTGCCTTTACGAGAAGCTTAGTTTATTTTCACAATTATTTATAATATATTTACATTATATTATATGTACATGAAGCGTGATTGACAAGATAAGCTGTCAGAATAGTGAAGCAGAATGGTGAACAATATGCTGCGGAGCAGTCAACATGCAGCGATCCCGAGTGAGAAGGCGATAAGCCGGCCGTCCAACCACTCAAGCTACACAACCACGTGCAGTGAAATTGATACTTACAATATATACAGGCATATATATTGTAATTATAAATTAATAATTATAATATATACAAGCATTCTGATAGCATTCCTGTGAACAAGTGAGAAATAGACAAAGCTCCAAACACCTAAAATATATTAATGGATATGGATATCATGAATGCTCAATATTATTTCCTTAAGGCAACACATGTAGAATTTAAATTTATTATTATTATTATTTTATTATGGTTTCCTATGCAATATTAAATTATTTAAGTAAATAATTTTCTTTCTAATAAAATAAAATAATAATAATTATTATTTTGTTTATTTTGTTAATTATATTATTATTATATTTATATTGACATATTTAATATTATTATTATTTTCTGTAACATATTTATATTTTGTTTTGTTTTTTATATTTGTTAATTAATTATTATTATATTTTTGTAATATATTTAAATTTTATTTATTTTATTTAAAAATTTATAAAATTTTTATAACTAGCTTCTTATTTCTTATTTATAATAGATTTAATAATAAAAAGTTAATGGTTTAACTTTTCATAATTATCAAATTCTAAATATTCCCAAAATCTACCTACCATCGTTAATAAATTCAGCACCCCTTATCTAAACAAAGGTTGAAGTCTAACATGTTTTACTTGGATCCATTTTTAATATGATTTATCGAAAGTTTTGCATTACATTGTCATCCTATTGGGCCATCTCTTCGATACTGAGAACTTGAAACAATTTACGAGCAGTGCCGAAAGACTCGGAACGCCACTCTATTTGAATATCTACTTTGAACTATGCGAAATTATAATGTACTTTGTGCATATGTTATGAGCCAACCAATGCTAAGTGGAGTTAGATTGTAAATCAAAATTAATAAAATAAAATATGTTATTTGACTATGGGGTAGAAAAGCAGAGTTATGAGCGACCATTATTTCATAGAACATTTGCTAAACAAGAGTTTTCAAGGTAAATCCCACACGGTTATACTTCCATTTCATTTTAATAATCTAATTATCATTATTATAATTCCCATTTAACTTATTGAACACTTAATCATTTAATGTATTTGTGAGGTAGTCATTTCACATGGTTACTAAAATATGGGTTAAGTATATTCATGATGAGAATGGTATCATTGAATTCATGTAATAGGTGTGCGAGAGAATTGTGAGAGTTGGAACATGTATAGGATTGAAAATTTTACTAGAGGAGAAAGATTGATTTCCGAGTAATAGAAAGAGATGAAAAAATAAACTTTTAGATATTACAAGAGGAAGAGGAGGTAGTCATATAAGTATAAAAACTAGTTTTTGGTCTTGGAGTTTAGGGTGTGAAGTGGGCTAACATGCCTTTGAAGAGCTATTATTGGGAAATTATCCCAGATCTTATGTAAACACTACTATGAACACTCTTTTTATAATTGTATTTTCTGGAGCACATTGAGAGACTCCTTGTTGATATGTGTTAGAGCCCTGAAGGGTATGGGGATTATCTAAGGGATTATAGTGCAAAGAAGGAAATGTCATCCTTTAGGTTGTACAAAATAAAGGGAAGAAATTTGGGTGGTTTGAATTGTTGTAGAAGTCACACGTGTTGGCATTATGGCTAATATGTTGTCCTTGATGTCAATCTAGATATAATATGATGTCAACCTGGATGTCAAATGTGTAATGCTTGATGATTATAGAGATTTGTTGAACTATCATAGATTACACGAATGTTTGTACAAGTGTTGCAGAGGATAAGGAAGAGTATTGGTAGCCTAGTCACAACATGCCTCAAACATGGAAGTTTGAAAAGCATACACAGATACGATGAAGCAAAGTCAAGTACATATGCAGGTTTCATGAACAAAAGTCGCATTCGCGACCTTGTGCATGAAAAATTAAAAACCGTGAACATTTACCATGGTAATATCCCATGGTTTTGTGTTGTCAACATCTATTTGATGCCATCAACAATTATCAACAACAAACCCAAGGGATTTTCTTCTGGTATTGACAAGGAAAACGACTATAAAAGGAGAAGGAGATTCAAGCAATTTTGTGTGTGCATTTGATGGAATATTCATTTGTGATGTGATTTGAAACAGGTGTGCACCAACGCAGAAGGAGGAGGATCAACTTTGAGAGATCTAAAGATGTTTTACAGAACTAATAGATGTGCTTGTTGTAGGTGTAATTATGGGCAAATTTCTAAGTTTCTAACAAATGCAAGGCCAATGGTTACAATAGAGTTATGATCTGAATGTATGTGTAAAGATCTGTGATCTTGACAATGTGTGTATCCAGGGAAGCATTGTTGTTTGCAGTAATGTTTCAGTTTTGATTGTGCAGTGTTTGCTGCAAAGAGAATTTAATGAGAAATTGATTTGAAGTATATATGCAGGTTTTATTCTTGAATGTTGCATACAATGTGGATATGATTCAAAAGTGTCACGTATACTATATGAGTTAATGCAAGTTGATTAAATTTTTTGCTTGTTGTTGGTTCTGGTTGATTGTTGTCACTGTGCTAGATGAGAGTGTTTAGATAACAATTGATGGTAGATGAGATTTTATGGCTTGAGATTTGGAAAATTGATAAGATTGTTGTAGAGAGGGTTTGAATGCATTTAACATCTTGATAAACTTGTTACATAAGGTATTGTATACATAAGTTTTGTTCGCTATATAAGAAAGTTTGACAGAGAGTATGGTTTGGTGAAAAGAATGTTTTGAGATCTAAACGCATGTATTATGCATAAAAGACGTGAATATACGTGAGTTTCCTTAATGAAAGTCATGTATATAGTTTGAATTGGTTATGGACAAAGTTTGGCATGACAAAGGTTTATTGTAGAGGTTGTAAGTTTGATGTTTGGCTTGGCATTTGATAATATTGTTAATTTGGTTAGTGTTGAGATTTGGCTTGGTCGTTCAGTGATTGGTATTACCTATTCAGTGATTTGGTTGCAGTATTTAGTATTTGGTTTTAGAGATTGCTTTTTAGTGATTAAGCATATTGTTGGGTGTGCATCCAGTTTGAAAATTTGATTAAAGGTAGCCTACATGATTTTGTATTGGTTTGAGACTAGTAGATCTAGTATGAAAATTTTGAAACATGGTCCATAGAGGTTCTGAGGGTTGTATCCTTCAGTGAGGGAGTAGGAGCTTCCTTTCGATGGTAGTCGATAAACTTGTTGAGGGATTAGGAGATTCCTTTCGATAGGGAGATGGTAAATTTCAGGGAGTAAGATCTTCCTTCCAGTAGGAGCAAGAGAAATTGGAGTTTGTAGCCTCTAGAAGGTAGGAGCTTGCATACCAGTGAGAGTGGGCACCAATACAAGATGTAAGAAGTTTTTTTTATAATATGAAAGAAGAAAAAGATGAAAACAATGATGGTTTTCTTCCAAATTGGGTTTTCACCTTAAATCCTGGTGTCCCTATGTGTTGATGTGTTGCTTATGTGTTATGATTTATCTATTCGTTATTACTCATGGTTAATGCATAAGGAATGGCTAATGACCTAATGATTCATATAATTGTGAAAATCAAGAAATCTGCATATACACTACTTATGTTCATAGAGAATGTGTAAATATGTGAGTTTCTTAAATAGAAGTCGCGTACAAAATTTTGAATGTGTAATTAAAGAATAAATTGAAATGAAATATTGATTCACACACCCCGCCCCCCCCCCTCCGCCACCACACCCTTCTTAATATTTTTAATAACATCTTTGTGAATTTATAGGGTATCAGGCTATGTGACTGTATTGCAGACACTCATAGGGGCTAGTTTTTCCTTGTGGGTTCATACCTATAACTTGGGGGTGGCCTTTTGTAGAGATAATTGGTGCAACAATGTCTATGGTTGGGTGGAACATCTAAAGTTTATGATCGATTGTTTAAAATGTTTATATAAAGATAATATTTTTTTTATAGTTGTTTTTACTTAATATGCTACTTCGATGTGTGAATGACATGTTGAGTTATTATTTGTATGTTTAAATGTTATTGTGAATGCTTAATTCATCCACATTCATAATTTTAAAACTATGTAATGATATTTGTGCATGAGCCTATATGACATGTTGTGCATATTTCCATTTTTGAAATGGTATCAGAGTCAAATTTGTAATAACGTGAATCAAAGTAAGGGTTTGGGTACTCCACATTTAACGAACTAAATGGTCATCCAACCATTCAATATTACTATGTAAAGTTTCTTTGTTGAAGGTCTAGTTATTTCAAACAATGGTGTTGCCCAAGGCTTCGAGAAAGTTTATTCCAAACTTTATCACTATGTTATTGAGACTCTTACAACTCTTAAGACTTAATAATATGATAAAGGGCTTATTTCAATTTTATTACAAGGAAGGCCATCATGCCTTTGAGGTTTTCATGTGTGGCCCTTAGATTTTTTGTAATAACTTGTTGTTTTTTCTAAATTGTAATAAATGTTGTCCACTGATGAAGCTACTCAACTTTGTTGTCCTATATTTATTGAATTCTTAGGCTTCAATCAATAATGATATTGAGGCGTGATAGTCTCTCAATATCATGATTACATGGGGTTATCCAGGTACAATTAATTATGATTTGCATTAATGCTCTTTAGTCACATGTTAAAAAAATAGATAGGAAGGAGTTCTTGTTGGACAAAAAGATAACCAACATAGAATTACCAGATACTAAAGAAGAAGAACAAAATCCATTAGTTATATCAGAAGATTCATCCTCATGTTAACATGTCTATATTTAGGTTTTTGTTTTACTTTCATTGAGTAATGAACTTGCCAATAAGATGGGATGTAGATATAGGCTAGCCAGTAGTAACCTTAATAGTATCAAACTTGTGGAATTGCTTCATTGTGTAATTTTCGATCATTTGGTTATTTGGAAAAAATCTATATGCTTGTGCTACTGGTATGGTTTCCCTAATGGCAAGTTAGTAGATAAGAATCTATGCTTCATGTTTAATTAAAATATAATATAAATGCATAACTTACAAAAAATATAAAAACATTGTACCTATGAATAATCCAAATTTAAAAAAAATATATATGTGAAACATTACTATATTTTTTATTGCTTGATTTTTTACTTTGGAGTTGCTAATAATCATCAATCCTTAGAATCGTATCCAATGTTCAAAGTAGTTTGTGAGTTTGTGAGTTTGTGAGCTCTACTCTATCCTAGATCGTATCCAATGTTCAAAGTAGTTTGTGAGTTTTATTTCACTATTGTCTATTTTCCATATTCTATCTATTGCATTCATAAGCATGACAAAATAATTAATGAATCTATAAATCTAAGGAAAAAGTAATCCTCATGGCATAGATTTCACATTTTCAAATATATATTAGTAGATCTATTGTGGCAAAATATCCAACAGAGTATCCACGGTATTTTAAGAACATTTATTAACATAAAAGTGATATTATATCAATTGTGTGAATTTAAAGTGTCAGTGAATTATATGGTTGTCATTAATATTTTGTGTGCAAAGAAAGAAAAAAATATGAAATAACGTCTGCAATCATATCACTATAAGCCAACAAGTTATTTTACTTTTATTTTTCTATATGCATTAGTCCAATTATATAAATCTTATATTGTTACCGGGAATAGTGTCCACTCGGAGCTGCTATTCCCACTAAGACTGGTAGCTATCTTAGAAACAAACAAGTAAAGACTACTTTTGTTTTCCTTTATAAAAATAGATAAGAGTGGAACAAAGGACACCAACCTTAGTCTTGCGCTTGGTTCCTTACTTGATTCCTCTCCTCATGATAGATCTTTGTCGCTTCTTCTTCGTCTACCCAACTTCAAAGAGCACCTGTGGAATCAAAGTAGCATAATACTATCGAAGAACAGAGATCTATATTCATAAATAACACAGGACCAGATATGTATTAACCACACAAATGAATATACAATCAAACATACAATAATGTGGAGGAAAACTTGAATAGATTTATTAATATCAAGAATAGCAAGAGGATTACAACCAATTGTTCTGACCCAGCATCATCCTCCAGCAAGAAATCCCTTATTCACCTCAAGCAAAGCTTAGATCACCCAACACTATGAAGTTTCACCAGAAAACCAACAACACTTCTCTACAAGATACAAGATTCCAACCTCCAACCTCTGGATCTCTAGGATGAGGGATCCATATATAGATATTTGCAGAGGTGTGAGTCAGCTCTGGGTTTTTGATTAGTTTCATTCCACTGACAGTTCTTGGCTCCACTTGGAGATTTCATTGATCTCTTACTCATCCTTGGGCGAATTCTGAGGGGCAAGTGTCATATGAGAAGTTTCTAGACGATTCCTTGATCATCCACTTAGCAAACTGTCTCCGCCACTTGTCTATTCTCGTCCATCGCACCCTATAGAAGGAATTTTTAGTATGCATCCCACCTCCCGTGTGTACAAGGTGAGATGCATCGCACCCTCTGCACTGGGCATTTAATATGGTCCAGTTTTGACCATTTCTGAGCAGTTTTTAGTGGAACACTTCTGGGAGATGATGTAATCAGCTGACCTTGTTCCTTTAGGTAGTGAAGCAAAACTTTTAGGGACTTAGGAGCCCTCAGTTTACGGACATTTATGATTGGGGTTGCAATGCCCAAAATGTCTATAACAGTTGCCCCCTAAAGCACGAGGTCGTTAATCTTTTGATGTCGGGTGAAATGCTTTATCATGAGGATCCGAAGTTTTTTCGAGCTGGGAGGCGACCGGTAATAAGATACAATACAATACATTATTTTCATAATATTTTTCATGATCTAGCTGAGGCGGGCATTCCCATGCTCAGCTTTATAAATTCATTTTCATGTACATAGGACAGACAATCGTCTGTGTAGTAGATTGATGATTCGGACTCATCATCCTTTGATTTGATGATCATCTGTTTGGCAATGATGTAGATTTGATGTCTTTATATTCCTGAATATATCACAGCCCGGATGGATGAAACTAGATCCGGGGTCTTCAAAACTCGTTCAATATTCACTTGGAGTACAAGTCGATCCATGTGAAAAATGTTCTGGAGTCGAACATGGAAAGACATCGCCTGATTACTAGCCAATGTTGTAAGCTGTTAACAGGCGCGAGAGGAATCACCAATAATGATAATGACCCTCAAGGTACTATAGTACAATTCGCGCGGTGTGAAAAATGACTTGGTGTCGAACACCACGCAAAATCTCTCGGTCGAAGGCCATTAATGTAAACCTGTTGCCAAAAGTGAGAAAATTGCCATTGAGGCATGCAAGCTTCAAAGTACTGAAAGGGTTGTTCCTAGGTCGACTTCTTGGATAATGAGCTGATGTCGACAAGAGGTGACTCGTCATAGGAGGGCCTTAATGAATCCCACATCTACGACACGGAATGAAGCAAATGATTTTGGAGGTGAAAATGATATGTTGATACAGGGTTCAGGGTGGCGGTCATGAAAGAATGGAGTGTGAATGTATTGCAGCGGGTGAGACATAGGTGAATTCTCTTAATGACTTCTCTTGAACATATCAACGACACTGACGATGTATTGGTAGCGTTAACCCCGAAGATGGATGGTGTGACAGACCAATTGTGATATGACCAGTGAACAGAACAACCCAACCCGACTCGGATGCGAAGAGAAAGTGTCATGTTCAAGAGCAACTTGCTACCAATAAAGTTTTTCAAGTTTTCTTCCCAATTTTCCCCAATCATTGCTGACCAGTACCTCTTTATTTTTGTCAAGCTTGAGGAGGATAAACATATGCTTGTTCTATAATTCACCCTTTAGGCGAACCCGTCGTTATATTTTAACAAGCCTAGTGACAGTGAAACTCGTTCTCGTCCATTTGGACGAGTTTGTTGCTATTTGGTTTTAACGAGTTCAATGACAAAGATAACTCGGTCCTTTTCAATTTTAGAGAGTCTAAAAGGGACGGAAAGGAAACTCCAAAGATTCTTTTTCATCATATAATCCCTTAAGTCCGAAAAAACGTAAAATAATACGAAAGGGATGAATGTTCGGTAATTTTAACGATCCAAACAAGACAAGCGTTTGATCTTTTTGTGTAATAATCCCTCAAGTCCAAAAATATTAAAATCTAGAGGAGGGATAGCACTTCCGATTACTTTAATGAGCCGGAGAGGCTAATCTCTTGGCAATCTTTTCATATTTTACGAGTCAGTTGAAAAGAGCTTAAAGGAGACTCGTTTTTCGAGGAACGAGTGATGATTTCGGGTAGTAACCAATTCCAGGTAAGTTTTTCAATTTTCCAATCACGATAATGTCACAAGGATGGCTAATAGAATCACTCTTCGCAGATGTTCCTCAAAAGGGTAAACAATCAAATGGAGGCGAATGATCGGCTGAAAACAGAGTGGAGGTGATGATGAAGACACGACCAAGGCTCAAAAGCTGATGATAATGCATTCACAATGGTTATTTACCGGAAAATTGGTTCATTTTTTAATGAGCTTAAACTCCGGGGGAAACATTTTCTCATTGCTTATGTTTATTTTTTAACGAGCTTGAATTCTGCATTAAAACTGCTCGTGCCAGTCATATAATAAGGATATCTCATCTAAGATGCCATTTTTTATGGAGCTTGCACCTTTTAAAGCTTTGCCCCAGATCCTTTCTTTATGCAAGCTAGGAAATGACCAACCTTACGAGTTTAAAGGGTTAGAGGACCTACAAATTTTAAAAATAAATGGTCGCTCTTTGCTTGCATGAAAAAAGGTTTGCATGCCCCCAGGTATAGCGAAAAATTTCCAGGTTACCATATGAAAGCTCTTCCATCCGCGTCACAAACAAAATGCTTTCTTGGTGATGTCTACCGAAATAGACAAAGGTGAATGCCACAGTCGCATCCACTCACATAACTTTGACGAGGGAATCTTATTCCATTCTAATCCCATTTTCCTAAATGGATGGGTGTGTTAGACTAGTCATATATCCTCTGCGGAAACCTACTCTATACCCAATGTTTTCTTGCCGAAATAGACCAGGGTGCATGCCCCCTAAGTTTTCGTCATATCCTCTTGAATCACTCGTGCTCATCAGGTGGATGGACTGGAGATCAATGAGACATTCCTTGCGTGAAAAGACCATTTAGGATGGGATTTGACTATTTACTATGTGTGAACCGGGAATGACAGTTGCTCTATGAGCTTGACCACTCTGCCTTCGTGCGGAAAACACATTACTCTAAAGAGTGAGGAGATGACGGCTCCCATGCAATAAATATAGTCACATCCAAGGAGTAGATTATAATCCAGGGGTCCTTGGACTACCATCACGTTCATGTGAATGGTTTTCCTTCTCAAAGTAATTGGCACATTGGGAAGGCTCCCTAACGGTGGACTGGTTCCTTTGTCAAAGCCTGTCAAATTTCTCATTTCAGGTGAAATCGATGGCGAACCAAGCGCTTTCCAAGCAGTTGAGGAAAGCATACTCACAGAAGCCCCTTCATCTATGATGGTACGAGCCATGACCATTTTGTAAGCTTGTACAATGATTCGGAATGGTACACTAGCTGGTAAACGGGGTCTTCCTAGTAGATTTCAGTCGAAGGAAATGACTAGGTTGCTTGGAGGTGGGACCGAATAGACGACCGGATATGACTCTGATGAACTTCCTTCCTACGGTAAAGGAATGGGTAGACTACCCCCAAGTTCATCAGAGTCTGTGTTTACGAAAATAATTTGAACGGTGTCATTCTCTTTCTCTTCAGTGACGGTATCCTTCGAAGATGAACATTCTGAAGGCAAGATTAGGTCAACTACCGCCTCGACCTTTTGACTTTCGTCTGGTATGGATTCAGAGGGTCCATTTTCAATGATAGACATTTCGGCCGACCACAATGGTGTGCCAGCCAAATTTTCAACCAGTGGTGGACTTGCCAAGAGTTTCTTATATCCAGGAGGGAGCCATAGCGGTGAAGTAGGACGGTCATCCAAAACTATTTTAGCTTCATCTAGGAAGGGACAAAGGTGGCTGGGGTGATTTCCTTCACACAATTTACAAGGAATTTTGGGATTCCTTTTCTATCCAGATACTTCACTTTCACTGGTTGATGGTGTGCTTTCAACATGATCATCAGAGGTTGACAACACCGGATTGTGCAAATGAGGAGACCACTCCCTTAAGATCTGAGGGATGCAAGGACAATCTCGATGATAGTGGTCTCCTTTGCAAATGACACATGGAGATTTAGGTTTAGATGGTGCGATGTGAGGATTTTCACTAGACGATGCATAGTTGCCCCCTTTCGCTTTTGGTTCTTTCTTCTTCTTTTCTTTTTTCTCTTTCTGCTTCTTCTTCTTCTCAGTTACTTGATCTTTTAGCTTTACCAGCTTTATCAAGTGAAGAGGAAGGAGGAGAGGGAGAAACAGATGAAGTAGAAGTTTGGGGGGCAACTCTAGTATCATCTAGTTGCTGACTTGACTGTTCAGGAATTACAGTATTCTGAACGACAGAGGTAGAGAAGAGCCATACGGACAAACCAATCGTCAACCCTGGAAGTGACAATGTGGCCATATGGGGTGCACCAAAATCTCCCCAAGAGGAGAAAGGACTAAGATTTTGTTGGGTCCCTATATTACTAGTGATTACCCCATTACTATTGAGTTATACCCCTTATTATATTGATGTACCCATGTAGTGCCCATATTGTTATTATTGTGCCCCATAGAAGCCCACTATTGTTAT
>APFE030971868.1:0-11252 GCA_000404065.3 Pinus taeda
ATCCCACGCAGGGGCACGAGAGCATAACAAAACATCCCACTCAAGGGCACGACAGCATAACAAAACATCCCTCGCAGGGGCCTCATATGCTTTTCAACGTTATCCCTATCAGGCCTAACAAAATTAACAGTAGCATACATTGATTTGGAGCTGAAACAAAAATAACAAAAAGCATTGCCATTGACAGAACCAGAACTAGAGATGACTAAAGTAGAACCTGAGCAGAGCAGGGTGAAGAGAAAGTGGGCTTGCTGAGGGCTATTCCGCCGGCTTTTCCTCAACCCCCCTGCACCAGCCGTATTTCTCTCGCAGAGACTCCCAATCCTCCTCGGCGTCCTCCTTGGAAGTCGATGCTTCCTGAGCCTGAGGGCTTTTTGGAGCTTGCCCAGACGCCTCCACAGGTTTCTTTTCCTCCCCGCCCGAGCTTCCACCTGGGAGCCTCTCCATACTGCCCAACCCTCCTTCATCGTCCTGAGATTCCTCGAGGAATAAAACCGAGACATGAGCATTGATGCGGGGTCTGTCCATCGAGCTGCCGAAGGTGAAGATGGCGGATCCGAATGCAGGTGCAGGGGCTGGTTCAGAATTAGGACCGCCCGTGTCCATGAATTGGCTAGCTTGGATGGGGGTGGCTTGAACTCCTCCATGGCAGTGACAGCGGCAACAATGATGGCGGGGTCTGGAGGCTGGAGGACGAGACGGCCTTCCTCGAGCAGGACCCTCCGTCTAAACATTTTTGCAGGAGCAGCAGGGGCGAATAGAAATACTGAGGGCGCCACCGACCTGAGACGCCACCCAATTGAGCACAGACCGCTACCACACGAATTTTCAGGCTTGTGACAGTCTTCAGGCATATACACGCAAGCGTAACCAGCAGGAGTCGAAACCTGGAGGGCGTAGCTGCATACAGTAGTCTGATCTCCATGACCCATTCCCTCTCCCTTATTAACAAAACCGTCATTTCCTCGGTACCTGTTCGCCCGACCTGCAAGTCGCAGTCTCACCATCTTACCGTAACTCGCATTGAATGCCTGCCTCTCGCCCTGTACAGACATTCCATGGCAGCGAGGGGTGTATTGATTGCGCTCCTTAGACACGAGGTAGCACATAGCAGTCATGTGGCTCCTCGTTAACACTTGTCCCATCACCCGCATCCGGGGTTGTCATACATGAAATTAGCGTAAGTGTCCTTCTTGGATTTGATAATCATAACTTTTGTTTTGTCAGTGTTAACAATCATACCCATGGTAGAGCAGAAACCCTTAAGAAGTATAAGTTTCTTATCAAGATCAGATGGGCACTTTGCAAGAAGAACAATATCGTCAGCGTAGAGAAGAAGGATGATTATTATCCCAACTAAGATCATGCCAGCACATCTTGCTTCCTCTAAACAACCTTCTAGCTTGTCGATGTAAATGCCAAATAGAGTAGGGAAGAGGGGGCAACCTTGTTTAACTCCGATATTACACTTAATATCTTTCGACCACCTCTCATTGCTCTTTAACTTGGCAATTACATTCTCGTATAACCTTATAGTGGCACCGCTCAAATCAAAAGGAACCTTTAACTCTTCTAATCTGTTCCAAAAATTGTTTCTAGGAACCATATTGAAAGCCTTTCTAAAATCCACAAAACAATAAAAAATATTAGATTTATCATTGGGGCATTTCTCCACAATGATCCTAATAATCCCAAACCACTAAAATCCTAAATGTTTTTCTTTATATTATTTACACAACTATATATCTTGTAAAACAAAAAAATATTTTTTCATTTATGGTTTTACTTTTCCCTCACGATTTATTTATTTGTTTTTCCCAACGATTTATTTATTTGTTTGTCCCACTTGTGGAATGAAAAAATCCCATAAAAATAAATTGTGGAATGAAAAAATCCCATAAAAATATATTTTGTTACGACAAATTTTTAAATTAAAAATTACAAGGGCATTGAGATAAGAAATGGAAACATATTGCTTTTCCACTTTCTCAATGAGTGAGAGAAAATGTGGAAAATAAAAATAAAGAGAAACTAAGTCTTCTTCATCATAACATAAAACGAAAATTAAGGAAAGCGGTGAAAAAAAGGCGCCCGTGAATTGAGTGGGGGAAAAAGAAAAAAGGAAAAGAAGCAATAGACGCTGAGGTACTGGTCATTTGTCTTAATTTTCTTGATATCGGTTTAGCAAGTGGACACTGGATTTTATTAATAAAAGATGAAATTAGTATATAATTTAATATTTATAATATTATGAATATAAGTATATGTTATAATAATTTATAGGAAGATTTTATATATTATTTTAATAAATTAATATATATATTATTGAATAAAAAAATAATTTGATATTTGTTGTTTAAAAAGTATTTGTTTAATGTATTAAATATAATTATAAATATTTTAAAAAAAATTGAGCATTTTATGTTTAATTTTTTAAAATTTGATTAAAATTAACCCAAAAAATTATTGTGAAAAAATTTATTCTTTATTTTAAAATACATATACTAGTTTTTTTATTTTTGTTATCTTACTTTTTAGACTTACTTATTTGATAGTCCAAATTGTGGAGTGAAAAAATCTCCTAAAAATATATTTCATTACGACATTGAGATAAGAAATGGAATAAGTTTGTTTTTCCTCTTAGATTTGATTAGATTAAAAAAAAAAAATCGTGATATATATATATATATATATGTTTATAGTATATATATGCAATATTATATACTTTTAGAATTACTTATTTGTTGTTTATTTCTTCAAAAATGTAAACTAGACTGACTATTTGAATAGTCCAAAGTTGTGGAGTGAAAAAATCCCCCTAAATATATTTTATTATGGCTCTGAAATAAAAAGATAGAACGATAAGCTTGCTTTCTAGCCGAGCGTGGTACTATATCGAGTTTAGACTTACTATAAAGAGAAATAAAAAATAATATCAATCGTGTGATAGAGTATAATCTATAATACTATATATTATATACAACTTAAAGACTGTATATAAATTATGACACGTATACGTGATATCTCATATATATACTTGGATAGATACTGTTTTAGAATTACTTATTTGTTTTTATTGTCTTATCTTTTAGATTTAGTTATTTGATAGTCCAAATTGTAGAGTGAAAAAATCCTGTAAAAATATATTTTGTTATGGCATTGAGATAAGAAATGAAATAAGCTTGTTTTTCGGCTTTCTTAGATAAGTGAGAAAGAATGTGGAAAATAAAATAAAAAGAAACGTCTCTTTCATCATGATGTTTAGGTGTTTGACCTAAACATTAGGAAAAGGCGAGAAGAAGTGTGATTGAAGGGCAGCAATCTATTCGGAGGTCTGGTCATAAGTCCCACACATTCTTATTTTCTTGGTATCAGTGTAGTCAAGTGGACACTGGATAAAGAGAAACGATGTCTTCCTCGTCATGATGATTGAAATGAAAAGTGGACATTTCAACATGGGAATATGAGTGGACAATAAAAAAGTTTTTTATTGAATTAATAAAAATGACAAAAAGTTATAAAAATGAAATCATTTTTTATTACATTTCAAATATGGAAATATAAATATAAGTGGGAAACATAGAGTATATGAAGGGAAAAAATTAAAAAATGTGAAAATGAAAAAAGAGAAATAGTTGCAAAGGAGCATGCCTTTTCCTTTATATCAAAATTTCTAGTTTTGTTTTAAGAATCATAGGGTTTGAAAATATGATAAAGGAATAAGAATCATAGGTAAAAGGATGTAAGTAATTAATGATTGTAGAAAAGCAAGGCATGTGTGAAGGTAATGTCCATGCAGAAATAAATTAGGTGCCTTGGTAAAGCGATTTCTATTTTTTTACTAATCATAGGGTTAAAAGTATATTGCAGAAGAAAAGATGACATAACGCAATGAGTTAGCTACAAAATAAATTTGTATACTTTATTCATCTAAAAACATGGAAAAATAAACATAACATATAGATCAAAAGCATGGAGTACTAAACATAATTTTTAAGGTGTAATTTTTTTTTAAACAATTATAAATATTATACCACGAAATATTTGTAATGACAACAGGTGGCGTAGAAACAATTGATTGTGTTGAGTAGGAAAGCATGCGAGAACGGACAAATGTAGAAAAAAAATTATTTAGAGTAGTGCCTTTGTGCAAGACCTGTTATGTAGGGTGGAGATGTATGGACGAAGTGTGCAAAGGAAGGAATGTGCATGGACATGCAAACGTGGGAATGTGTGCAAATTGGGAAGTGTTATGTGACAAAGGGATGTGTTGAGTTAAAGATTGTGTAGAAGCAAGGCATGTGCAAAGGAAAAGTCTATGTAAAAATAAATTATGTGCGGAGATAAAGCATATGCATAAGTAAAAGGCTAAGTATTATTTGACTACTTCGACAATATTGTAGAAGCATAAAGAAGTCAAAATATTTTATATTTGGAAGAAGTAAATGCATATTATGACCTCAGTGAATGAAACACAAAGTAACGCCATTTAAATTCACACTATTTATTTAATTGGAAGAACTTATTAAATTTTATAAATTCCACTAAGAGAGATTTCTAGTGCAATTTATATATAAATCAAGTGTGAAGTCATCAATGATAGTCTCACTCATTTGGTAATGTTTGTAGGCTTGTGTTATAAGTTTCCCCACTTGTAAAACCTTACTAAACCTAAGACTGGTGAAAGTAAGGGATGTGTCGAGGGAAAGCATGTGTGAATTGAAGATTGTTAAAGCAAGGTATGTGTAGATCTAAAGTCCGTGTGTAATCAATTCTTTTTGCTTATGCAAAGGTAATATGGTAAATTCCTCTGCTCTGCGGGAACCTAGGACCAAAATGGAAACATTTAATTTATAATAATGTTGGAAAATATACCCAACTATGGTTTGCAACTATATGTTGATTTGTTAAATCTTATTGCTAGGATGTGACAAAAGCATATATATTTCTTGTAAATAATAATGTTGTGATGAATAAATTAAAGAGAACTATATGTTATAAGAAGTGGATTAAGAAAAATATATGTTACCAACTATGCATATCCTATAATTTATCAAGGAGCTCATCCTTCAACAACCCTTCAACCATTATGCATAAAATAAAGTTAATAGGAAAAAACAAAATACACGTCCATTCTTTATACATTAATATAATTATACACACCAACCAATAGAGCCACAATAGCATGGACACAATCCAAATTTAAATTCCAATCATGATACTATTCATTAAAATCAATAGTACACATGGACCGCGGATTTGGGACTCAAAATCATCTTCGAACCTTTATCTTTATATTGTATTTTATTTTGAAGCTCAATATGAGGACAGAAAAACTATGTTACAACTTTATCAACCAATCACGAGATTCCAAAATTTTATAGAATAAAAACACAATGCAAAAAATAACATTGCACAAGCACCAAAACACACCACCCCCTTGGCAGTTGATCACACCTCTCCATTAACCTCTAATCGCAGGTTCCACACTTAATTACTCTACTTATTATTGCATGTTGTGTCTCATTCCATCTAACCTCAGACAATTTCATATGTGCTCATAATGCATTCTTCTCATACAACAAAACTACTCCTCATCCATGCACATACTATAGGTATGCTATACATTATAATACCACTCCACAAATTGCTTTAATCATATCGCTCTACTCCAGGAATGCCTTGAGTGCACTTTCTTAGATTTCACACATAACACTCAAATAGCAAATCAAACAATGGGTAAATTGTTCATCGCACTATACACTTCACCATGCTAGATGAAGCATGTTTTGATAATTTTGGACGAGATCAACACAACAATGATTACCATCGACCTTTTGGAGACTCGGTCGACATAAGACCAAATCTTGGCATTATAATTAGCTCAAAAGAAATTAACTTAGACCATATTATAGCTTTATCTGGACCATATCAAAATGGACATGATCAACAAGCATTAATTACATTCCACAACATCCTAGAGGACCAAATCAAGCAACCAAATCATGATCATATATAACGTTGAGGAAACCATTGAGAAAATCATTGGGATGGATCGTGGAATTCACTTTTCCAACTGCAAGATGTAGACGTTAGTTCTTCATGCTGAATTTGGGTTGTGGACACGATTTTGACACTGAGAGTCTGAGCTAGCAATACTACAAATGCATATTTCCCATACTGAATCTACGTTCATCCCCTAAATTAGGGAAAACTCAGAATGGGTTATGCTCACACTTTCATCAAGGCATATTCAACCATTTACAGCATCATCAACATTTGACATTCGTTATGACAATGCACATGCACTCGCAAACAATGCAACTTTAATATAAAGGTTGACATTAATATCAACCAATCAATGTTGCTACCAACAATATCCCCCTTTAACATTAATGGAAAATGGTTATCATAACTCTTTGAATACCATGTTGATCTTCTCTCCATTGAAATAATTATCCAATACCTTCTACAATGAACCTGCAAATTAGACATTAGAAACCAAACCAAGCTCTTGGTGTTGGCACCGAAAACTCTTAATCATTTCACTGAAAAGAAGAAGCAATAAGGTATGGAAACACCAATTTTTACTTTTGAGCACAAACCTTAGGCAAAAAAAAATCACCATTAGCATATCAACCGCCAAAGCATACCCTGATCAATGTTGATGATATATAACCAATGTGAGGCTTGACAACATACAACCATCAACAATCGTCTAAACTACAAACAATTTTTACATCCCAACACCCTAGTCATTCTCAAGGCTTCATATTCTTACAACACAAACCCTAGCTCTAGAAAAAAAGTTAGCAAGAAACAAAACTCACCATCAACATATATCCATACATCAACAATTGCAATAGTTCTATACTCTTGGAATGGAAATACTCACGGAGTCCACATAAGTAATATTTTAGCCTTAATCATCCATCACGAGAAGATTACAAACTTGGCAAAGTAGGTTCTTCAACACACCCAAATTCAACGCTAGGAACAATATCACCTCAACCATTTATTCTTAGCATAATTCAATATAATATTAACTTAAAGGTAGATTTACAAGAGTAACTTGAATTCACTAGTATAATGAAGAATTTGTCAATGAAAATTTTGTTTTACATTGTAGATCAATATTATAGATATACCTTGTAGACAAAACACTCTTATTGTAAGAAATCTTGTTAGTCTGATCAACATTCCTTACAACCAACATTTTCAACAATGTATACTAGATCATCATAGTTAGGAATTAATAGGAGTCCAATAAAAGAAAAGATACTCAAGTCATTTCAAAGAATCATTGTAACAACAAATCATTCACATATATATTCATCTAGATCATCAAGCAAATGAAAGTTATGTCACCAAAAAATATACCCTTGACTTGCTTCGACAAAAAAAAATCAACTACACTACTATAAAATCTTATGGATAGTTACTGATCCACTAGACACATTTGATAAGATCCCCATGAACATGTGCCATCTTTTCATTGTTTTAGAAGCATGATCTTCAAATATTTCACTGCTCTCCCTTGAGAGTTTTACACTCCATGTAGAAATGTCAAGAAATTTTTTATTATTGATTAATTCAAATTGAATACAAGAGATACAAATTTCTTCCACAACCTACAGAATACAAAGACAAGATAGAAACACATGCAATAACATGCAACCCACAAAACAAAATGAACACAATGATTTTGGAGGGGAACCCAACTGGGAAAAAACCCTCCACTGCTTTTCATTCATCAAATGAGATTGAGAAACTATTATAATGTCTTGCTTCAACTCTAAAGCACACCCTGCACTATAAACCTGTTTTCATGCTAAAAGGCTATTTCCGGCCAACACTTAGCCTATTCAAGCCCCCGTCTTCCTCCTATTTTCTTACACAATTTAGGAGAATTTGAGCTCCTAAATAATAGTGGAACTCCCTATTTCCTTGCGTAATTCAAAGGGAATTGATCACCTACTTAATTACCAAGCCTGTACACTCAACTAATATACAATTGATAATTACAAAGTGCCTTTCCCTCCACTCCATCTACGAAATTTGAATTCCATGCATGTATGGATTGTTTTTGGTTGATTGACTAGTTAACTAAGAGATCAGTGAGTTAAAAACAGACATAACTACTCAACTAACCTTCAACTGACTCAACTAATGACTAGAGCTCAATTAATTGATTTCAACTGAAAATAAGTGAACTAGATTACTAAATTTTAGCAATCACAACATACACGACTATAATCCAAGCCTACAAACTTGAATTTTCTTATCTAACTAAGTGAAATGGTTATGCCACTGAAGCTAATTGCAATCTAGGTCATCCCGCTGATGTGGAAATTAAAATTTCTCCATTTGACTAAGGCACAATTCAAGTAGAGTCTTTTCTTTCTACATTTATAACACTCCCCCTAAGCAAGAAAAGGGTTTTGTACCACTCCTATCCTTCACTTATGGAACTCAAATTTTCCTCTTTACAATGCCTTTGTCAAAATATCTACATCCTTCTCCTTAGTGGGAAGGTAATGCAACATTATGATTCTCCTTTGCAATTAATCTCTCTTAAGTGATAGTACATGATATCAATGTGCTTGGACCTATCATGAGATATTATATTGTCGAAGAGTTTGATACAACTATGATTAGCACAATAAATCATTGTCGAATCCATCTCCTAACTTAAAATACCACAAAGAATTTTCCTCATCCATATGGCCTCACATGTTGCTTGACTTGCAACCATATACTCGACTTCTCTTCAGCTGAGTGCCACAGACCTTTGTTTCCTACTATACAAAGAAATAGTTGTAGATCCAACATTGAAGATAGCTCCTAAAGTACTCTACCTATCTGATGGACACCCTACTAATGAGCCTCAGTATTGCAACAAGAATGTTGCAACTCCCAAGGCTACCGACTTTAATTATCAACCCGAGGTTCGTACAAACTTAAGAGGTGTCGGCACTATATGTGTGGCATAAAATGTGTCCTTCCTTTTTTGTCATGATGTAATGGAGTGCATGTATTGAAGTCAAATCCTAAACTGATTGCAGGAAATGAAATGTTCGAAATGGAACATTAACCTATTGCAAGAAAGAAAGTACAAGGAAAGAGACAAAAATTCAATGCTAAATCACACCATTTCCTAATTAACTGCCAAGAAAATATTCTTTAAAATAATGCTAAATTATCATGAACCAAATGCTACTATCTAAGCATGGAAGTAAGAAGCATCAAACATCACTAATGTGCAAGTAAAGGGACTGAAATAAATCTATTTTTGTCTTTCTGTCTTTTCATGCAAAATCAAGTATGCAAACTAATTTCTTTTGGTGATGTGGTAGGTGAATTAATGATGTTGAAGGTTGGATGCAAGGGTTAGGAGATGGTTGGATGGCATGGGAGACCCTTGAGACGCTTTTGGTGACTTCCTAGAGGTTTTCTCTCAATTCGTCCTCAAAACATGCCATTTCAAGAAAACCTACAGCATGTACCAGAAACCTACAGGATGATCCGGTAGGAATTACAGTGAACCTACAAGATACAACTGAGAGTAAAATGTGAGGTGTTGGAGGTGATGGGAGGTCTAGGAAAGGTGTGTGATAGGTGTAATGGAGTGGGAAAATTCCTAGGATCACTCAGAACTCAAAACCAAAGTCGGGAGATGGGTGGATTCACTCAAAACGCTTGGAGAAGTTTCCTTGTGAAATGATGAAATTGGTGAGGGATTAATGACCAAGAAAATCAAATCCAAATTGGATGGAAAAATTTTGTTATTAACTAGGATGTATTAGGTCCCTATTCCAAGTGGAATAACTCAAAAATACCTATGTTAACCCATGAAAAAAAAAAGAATCATTACTAGTCGAAAATCTAGAAATTTGAGAACTAGTGAGCTAGTAAATCTAAAAAATTCCTAACCAAATCAAGTGCAAATTCAATGGGGTAAATTTTTTTATGAAATAATTTTTTTTTGTGATCTAATTCAAGTGGAATCAATTTGATTGAAGCTCGTTAGAATGCTCTAAAAACTAGCATAAGTTTATTGTTCTTTGCTAAAAAGGAGGTCCAACAATCTAGATTTGGGAATAAGAAGACTAATCCAAACAGCTCAATGATTACTATGAACTTACAAAGATTTTTCAAGGATGAAATACTATTTTTTATCCCACAAAATAACTTACATCAATCATTTAACTCAATCCTACAACAAGAAATTATTAATCCTAAATGCAAAAATAGAAAGGAATAAAAACTATAGATGCATGTGAATAAGCAATGAAAAGAAGGAAAAAAAACAATACAAAAGGGTTATGAGGTTCATGGGATGGCCAAGCCCAAGGAAACTCAGAGACCTATGGAGGAGAAAAATATTTAAAAGCTGAACATGACACCAATCTTCATTATTTTCATCAATAGAATTACATCCTCGCAAGAAAATACAATGGAGCTGCAAAAATATAAGATCTCTCCACAATAACACTAATGAAATTCTCTCCTTAGAGGAAAATTCAACTTGGTACTTATACAAAGTGATTAGGAATCACTCCCCATGAATGGAGGAAGCTTTCCCCGCCAAAATCCCTTGATTAGTGGATCTAGTCCCCAATACTAGGAATTTGCATTAAATGGCAGGGAACACATTCCTAGATTTTCTCAATCATTCCCTAGAGGTAAATTCGACTTGGTACTTATACAAAATGATTAAGAATCATTCTCCATGGATGGAGGAAGATTTCCCCAATGAAATCCCCTGATTAGTGGATCTGCTCCCTTGATTGGTGGATATGCTCCCATGATTAGTAGAACACATTCCTATATTTTCTCAATCATTGGAGTTCCACAATTTGTGCCATAATTCCATAATATCTTGTTGACTTATTATTTATTATTGATCCTATAATAGTAGGGAACAAGTCCTAAATTATCTCCTCCTCCAAATATTCATAATCTACTCAATATTCTCATAATATTCCACAAAAAATAAATAATGTTAGGCACACATATTCAATTATTCATAAACCTTCCTAATGAATATATTAAATTTAAAAGTAAATTATCTAATGCAAAAAGAGAGGTTTAATGTGCTGAAGGATGGTCATAGGCTGTTAGGGTCCCACCCTAACCCCCTTATCTATGTAATGGGACCACGTCATAGTCAAGAGTCAATAAAGCCCATATTAATAATTGTAAGTGGTTAATCCGCAATTAATAACGGAACCACAGTTAGTTGCAAATGG
>APFE030971870.1:0-21185 GCA_000404065.3 Pinus taeda
TATAATGATTTTTAAATACAATGCTACACTGGGGGCAGCAGCAACTGAAACTTGCTTGGATCCTTCAGATACTCCTTCACTTTCAAAGCAGAAATGATGGTTATCAAAAATTTAATAACTATAGCACCATGTCATGGACAGTACTTGAATGCTCATATATAAATGCTTTGTTTAGGGTACGAACAAATATTCTCTGATCTTGTTACTTCTTCAAAGAGAATAATATTCCCTCATATATCACACAGAATTTATGGAGGGCTAACAACGCATATTCCAGAATGCAATATATAAAGAGTCAACGATACCTCCAGTATTCCAATAAGAATGATGAACACAATAGTGACCCACTTGTAGGAGCTACATGCCAATGAAAGGATTATTCCACATGTTCATTTATGTATGAATGCACAGCGATGAACCGATCAGAAATATCAGATGCTGCCTGGCTAATGGTATTTTACCACCACCCAGCAAAGTGGCATCTTAGCTTCCACAGAGCTTTGTACAACCTCCATAATTAATCAGATACTGATGGGATCCTCCTCTCGTGCTATTGAAATGAAAGAACCCAACACAGACTGAAGTGTAAAACCCAAAACAAATTATAAGTTTAAGAACAATGAACACATACACGACATGGATATGTATATATAGGTCACACCCATAAGCCCATTACTGATGAGCAGAAACACTTCTAACAAAAGGTTAAATACACTAACAATAATATTTATTCCTGGAATCAATCACGAAAGTGATAAAGACTCTAGATGTATGCATATCCATTCCAGGAGGAGGATGTGTCTTTGGCAACAATGTCGTAATGCTTTATCGTAGAGCAAAAGCGTTTGGCGAGGAAATGCCAAGAGTCATTTGGCATCTACAATCAGGGAAGAGCAGTTCTTTGAATTCGCTTTGCTTGTGTTTACTCACTATGATTTCTTCAGAGCCTGCCTAGCAATAGTCGAATCTAAGGTCAATCACACTACCATACCATAGACCGGAATTAATATTGAATAATCCAAACTAGTTTTGGAAGGCAAGGTCTGGATTCGGCTTGCTTTCAAGGGATCTCTGCGCGAGAAATATATATTAACAAAACTGGAAACATGGTTTCTCAGGACTGGTCTCCTTATTTGTATGAATAAATCCAACGTATCATTCACCAGAAAGAGCCACGGAGGGTCGTGGAACTTCGTGTATCCCTTCGAAGCCGTCTGCGTCGTACCTCACTCGGAAGAAATAAAGTATTAAGGAAACTGGCAGAGACTATAACTTCCACCTTGCTCAGTAGACCATTATTATATCACCAATGTCACCAACTCTGGCCTGCTACTTACACTGATCACATGGGAAGAGGAGCGATATATATTGACAAAACTGGAATGCAGTATGAGTTGTGAATGCATAAATTGTTCACAATTGATGCTATTATCACAGTTGATGCAGCTTCTTGGCATTATTTCCATCATATATAAAATATTCACAGCAAACATATAAAATACTGAAACAGTCAAGCACGGAGGTCTTGAACTTAATCAGAAACCTCTGGGGAAAAATTCTCAATATACTATTCTCGATGAGACCGAGGGACGTGCTCTCATTTTGATCTGTATTTTCAAGATTTGTATATTTATGTATATAAGTCCTCCTAGCGGAAAACCCTTCGGAATTTTGCAATGAACCATTGAATATTAATAACGAGCTTCAAGAACATGGTAGTAGTACTAACCGATGTCCATCATTAAATCTGTGCCTGAAGCAGCATAGACTGGAACAAGGCGTAACTTTAACAACGCAAGTTCCAACCATTGGAATTTCTAAATACACACATTTACTCCTGACAGTGATCATGTAGCGCGTAGATCAGTTACATTGACACTCTTGCTCACTAGCCTTCATATTTAGGGCACCATGTTAAGAGCATAGTGTGAATTGTGAACCCAGACACGGTGTGTAGAGAGCGCCGAGAGGCCGAGGCCCTATGGATGTACAATGTTTAAAAAGTGTGGTATTCGACGGGGGATGGAGAGCATTAACTCAATGACCGAGGAGTGTAACCAGAGTAGTATAAAATTCATATGAAACTACCTCTCTCATTCCACTAGTAGCAAAACTACAAAGGACAGTGCTGACGAGGTTCCAGGGCCTGGAAAAGTCAGATAAATTGTTGCAAATACACTGGGCATATAAAAATAGCTCACAACAGTTTGAGAGCAAAGCTCAGATGGACAGAAACGTTGGTTTACAGGTCAGTGCGCAGATCTTAGACCAATCACTCTTTAAGGCAAAAAAGAGTATCGATTATCACGCATAGAAATGATGGGTCAGGGATGGCAACGCAGGAATTCACCTGCCGCTCTGAGCGTTTTTCATGCCAAGCTGAGAATGGCAGCAAAATAATAGATGGCAGCACTGAAATGCACACAAATGCCACAAAACTAGTGGCTCACCAAAGATTTGAGCAGGTTAGGAAGGTACCTGCTCTGATACCATGTTAAACACACATGGGAAACATAAAATAGGAAAGATAAATCATGTGAGTTTATTTTTTATTAACAAGAGATATACATTTATAGTACATTGTTGTGACCGTTGGGTTCCACATCCCAAGGTCTCTTGGACTCCTTTTGTTCCATTCGACTTCCACACTAACCCATGAGGATTAGGGTCCAACAGGTTTGAAAAGAGTCACTATATATTTTCACTAAAGGTTCTTGAGAAAATGCATTAGATGAAATTGTGCTTACTAAATGAATATGAAAGAATGCTTGAAGCTATGTTTGTCTTCTTAATTAACCCATTTCTTATACGACACAAAAATGTTTCATGCAATTTTGCACTCCAATATATGATAATACACTTTGTTATAAAGGTCCAAATATTTTATGTGTTTATGTTTTCAATGTACATACATACATAATATTTTTGTGCCTAAATAAAAGGTATTATCAGTTGCACATGTGCATGTTTTCCATGCAAATACGTTGAAAAAATGTAACATCGTTTTCACAATAATTAGGAACAAGACATTTCATAAATAGATGTCCAAAACATATAAGAAGATATATTGTTCGTGCCACCCCCATTGTAAAAGAGCATCACAATTTATTTTCGTTTTTCTTTTCTTTTCTTTTCTTTTCTCTTGCTTTTACTTTTTGTATGGGAGAGATGTTGAAGCTACAAATTTCCCTTTTGCAAAAAATGAGGAATATAGACATGCATCTTCCATTTTTCAAAGTGAGACATATGCATTGTCTTTGATTTTTGCAAAAATGTTCAAAAGTGAATGATGATGTCATTCACATTCCTAATATAAATGTGGTGCATGACATTTACATGATGATGAGGACTTAACACTTAGTATTTCCAATGTTAAGGGTTGAACTTGCTAATGCCAATCCTTAGTATTAATGTATTGTTACTGTGGGGGTTTATTTCTTGTTACCACATAGTAAAGGTGGACTTGATGTGTGCCATGGTTGGGTTTGGTACCATTAAGGATCGATTTAAGTATTTAATGCCACAATGACATAAATTGATGAAGTTAGATGACGCGATTCATGAGTGTATGCAATTTGCATGACCACTCTATGAGCTCCATTTAAGAATTCTACCTGGATCCATAAATTGTAGGACAACATAACTTGTTTCCCTACACATATTAATATTTGATTTGATGATAGTAGTCATCCTCATATTGTGTTTCATTTCTCCATGGATGAAGAATGCCAAAATATTCTTATGAGGAATACCATTATCAAAATCCTTGATTGATCCTTATACGTATGGAAAGATTCTCCATATTGTGGTTCATGTTGGAGACCTACATCACAAGATGTATCTGACTATATAAGCACCATTGGTTCCTTGCCAAGAGGCCCTAAGGAAGTAATCTATGACATATAATTCTTTGGTTTCCTAAACATTATTTTATTTGGATTCATATAAAAGTCTTGTAAGTCATCCATTTTAAACAACATAGCACAAGCCTTAATTGAGTTACATAAATATTTACTTCAAAAGCCTTAATTGAAATTACAACAACATTAATCCCTTTTGGTTTGAGTAAGATAGACATAAAAAACCATAGCATTCATTTAGCTCCTAATAAGAATTACACATTCACATTTGAAAGCATGGTTACACCCTAACTTACAACATCTTCCTTAAAAAATACTAATATAATACTTTAACAATAATAATAATACAAAAAATTAACTCATATAATTGATACTTTAAATTAATGAAAGTTTGATTGCAATGTAAGTGAAAATATCCATTTAAATTTAATTTAATATATATTTAATTTTAGTTACATTATTTTCATCCTCGACTTAATTTTTAATATTTATAGGTAATTTATATTATATTTATATATATAGCAGAGATATTTGAAATTTGCTAAAATCGGATATTGTTATTAAATTTAATTAAAAACATGATCTAATATGATATTCTGAACTCTAAGTTGGAATCAAATTTTAAGTTTGATATTTCAAATTGATCACACTATTAAAACATGTAAAAACATGTATAATAGATGATATATATGTTATTTCAATTTAACAAAGACTCAAACATTTTTTTTAATACTTTAACTATCATATTAAATGATGTGATATGACATTTCAAATTAACCAATACCTTTTTTTTATGAGGATGTGATATTCCAAACTATTCAAGTCTTTCAATGTGATGCAAGTGAAAAAATATCCATTTCTAAATAATTATGGATAAAACTTTAGAGTGAGAGGTTGGGAAGGTTGGAAGCATGTAAAGTTAGTGATAGGTTGGGTATGGCGTTACTTAAATTATATAGTTTCATCTTACTTAATTTGTCGATTCAAAGTTTCGAGCAAGAATTATGGGGATAGAAAATTTTCCATTATGTTGTAGGTTTATGTCATTATTTGTATACTCGTTTAATAGTGATATTTTCAAACACTAGTGCTTACTTTTTTTTATTTTATTTTTCAAGACACAAAGAAGGTATTTGATTCTTCAAGAGGCATCTTGTACAACAAACTATGGTGCATTTATTGTAGTACATGGAAAATATATGCACCACTAGGTTTTTATGTATATACTATTACAATATTGCAATAAATACAACGTAGATTAGTATGCAAATCTAGCTACTTTTAATTCTATCTACTAAATTTTCATTTAGTCTTTGCTCTCTACAAATATGGACATGGTTAATGGAGTTAGTACACCTAACACATCAATTTGAGACCCATTATTTCTCAAATTTGAAAATTATAACGTTGAGTTGCAATGTTCGACAAAAGTTAAATACTAGCATACTCTATAAATAAAAGAAGGGAAGAACAAAGATAATCATGTGTGAATACATTGACGAAAAGGAGAAGCTACACATTCTTTTAAATGTGGTGTTGCATTAAATATTTTTGAATGGTAGAAAAGTAGTCATTATATCTTTTCACTAAAGATTCTTGAGAAAGTACATTAGGTGAAGTTGTGCTTAGTAAAGGAATATGAAAGAATGATTGAAGACGTGCTTGTCTTCTCAATTAACTCCATTTCTTGTTTTACGCCAAAATATTTCACACATTTTTTCACTCCAATATATGATAATACAATTTGTTATAAAGGTACAAATATTTGAGGCGTTTTTTTTTTCAACATGCATATATACATAATAATTTTGTGCCTACAATATAATGTATAATTAGTTGCACATGTATGTTATCCATGCAAATATGTTGAAAAAATGTAACATCATTTTCCATTGATTAAGAACAAGAAATTTGATGTGTAGAGGTATGTCCAAAACATATAAGAAAATATATTGTTGGCCCCACCCCCATTGTAAAAGAGAATCAAAATTTCTTTTTCTTTTTCTTTTCTTTTCTTTTCTTTTCTTTTTTCTTGCTTTAAAATTTAGAGGGGGCGAGAGAGGGGGAGGTATTGAAGCTACAAATTTCCCTTTTGCACAAAACAAAGAATATAAACATGCATCTTTCTTTTTTCAAGTGAGACATCAATTTTTATTTTTATTTTAATCTTGAAAATGAAAAATATATTTGAAGTAAATGTTGTGACTCTACTTGACATTTATTTGCAAGGTAATTTATATAGATTCACTTATTATAATTGTTATAAAAACATCTCTTCTTTAATAAAACTTTTCTTTGATTTCCAAAAAAAAAAAAACACATAAATTCTAATTATATCACCACAGAATCATTATTTATTAATAATTTTATCATTAAAATAAAATATATATATAATTATTTAATAAATTTGTGATATTTTTTATTTTTATTTTATAATTACTCATGTAAACTATTTACACTTTTATAATTTCAATTTTATTTTATTTTATTTTAATTCTTTCCTTTTGCCTGCTTCTCTTATAGATTTCCAAATCAACTACCAGCGTACTTAAAAAGAGAGCCATATATTAAATCTCCCAACTTAAATATATAAAATATACTATCTTAATATCTTATATTATCTTCGTAAAAGAATAATAGCAAGTTTAATATATTATCTGAATATTTGTAAAAGAACAATAGCCTTTTTTTTTGAGATATTTTAATGAGTATGGCCAAAGATGATAGGTTAACGTGTATGGCAAAAACATTTGAACATTGTTTTCCTTTGCTCAACTTCAAGATCTGTATGATCCGATACCCTGGCCCTCATAGATTAATCGATTAGCAATTAGGCAGAGGAAATGGAGCAGTCTGCGTGTTTCTATTCAATGCCATTTGTGACGTTCGATCCGATGGCTCTTACGGATTAATGTAGTAGGAATGGCCTTGCATATGTCAGTCACCCTGAAAATTAGTTAGAGCGAACGGAGAGGGCTTCTCGGATTAAAGAGGGCTCTTTATTACAAAGGTTTTTAAAGTATATTGCCTTAGAAAAATTTTTATTAAAGGTCTGGTCATATAAAGCGTTTATTATAAAGTTTGTTTTTATATTAAAAAATAAAAGGGCTTTTTGGTTAAAGTGGTTCATAAAGTTTAAAAAGAGGTTTATTAAAAGTTTTTTATTATAAAGATAATTTTATATAAAGGTTTAAAATGTTTTTGTTTAAGAAGGTTTTTTTTGGAAAAGCTAAAATTAAAGGAGTTTTATTGGAAATAAAGGTGAAGGCTTTGTAAAAGTTTGGTTGTTAACTTTGTTTTGTTTTGTAAAGCATGATAGCGTTTTTTGAGTGAAGATTGTGCTTTATCGGGGTATATATTGAAAATCATATTTTTGTTGGGGGTGATATGCAACGAAGCCTTATACAACAAGGAAAGCAAACATAAGACAAAAGAAAGACAACAATCATGGGTCACCAAGCGCAATTGACGCAGATTAAGAAAAGGAACCGGAAAGAAGAGACAGAGATCATTTCCATGGTTAGAGAGGTTCAGGCCGCACTCAAGCAACTGAGAAATCGAGCAGAAGACGGAGAAGGGATCAAGGGTGATTAGTGTAGCCTAGATATGCTACCACCTCCTATGGTTACTAGTAAATATTTTGATTATTTGGTTATCAAAATGCTAACTTTTCTTTGAGGGAAAGAGTTAATTGAGTATTGGTTTAACAACCCATATGATGAAGTATGTGAGACTTTAGCATTGGATTTTACAAAAATGGATTGGATGAGATGTTTTTGTACAAGGTAGCAAAATCTGCAATTTCCAAGGAAGCATGGAAGATCCTGGAAACAAAGTTTGGCACAAAGGAGAGTGACATACAACAACAAGATGTGTCACAATCTATTGAGTCAACCACAAATCTGAGAGTAGATAAGAAAGACTTTAGAAAACAATAGAGCTTGGAGAATCCCACTCAAAAGTGGATGATAGTCATGAAGACTATAAAAGTGATACCCATTATGCAGACATGCATATGGATGAAGAAGATGCAACAAATATTGCAAAGAGAGAAGTTGAAGTTGTTGTGTATAAAGTAGAGCAAGAGCATATAAATTCTCAAGAACTCCAATGTAACGTGGATAGTGAAGATGATGATGAATCCCACTATGATGAAACACATGTGGATGATGACTGTAAAGTGAGATGTGAATTGGTGAATCTAGTCACCATTGATAAATTTGGTGGAGTCGAAATTGTTAATGAGCACATGCATGCACATATATCCCACAATAGAGTAGATAAAAATTATGTTGATGTTAACCTTTATGAAGATAATTTAACTGGTGATGAGTGGTTTCAAATGATGCAATAGAAAGGACACATTGATATGTTGTTATTTGGTGAGAGAAGCCCACTTGTGTGTGCAAGCCAAGTGGAAGACAACTTGTTTGCAACGGTAGAGGCTTGTAAAGGAGTGGAAGATAAGGTAGAGAATGAAGAGGAAGAGAAGGAAGCTCTCAATTCAGAGCATAAATAAGATATTTCTAACGTTGATCTTTAGTGAGCAGAGTACAAGAAAAAACAACAACACTTCATGATGAAAGTGAAGAGAAAGAGGTGGGCATTTTTTAGGATGAAGAAGAAAGCATTGAAACCATTTTCAACAATGGAGTCAAGAATAGATAAGATTTTGATATCAAAAAATATACAGAAATAAGATGAGGAATATGAAGTGCAAAAACCAAAGCGAAGAACACAATTTGAAGTTGAAGACTTTTGGCAGCAATCCATGACTGGAATAATCTTTAAAGAGGAAGTTGTAGAAGACAAGATCATATTGTTTTTCAGAAAAAAATTAAAGAGAATTCAAAGAACCATTGCAACAACAACAAGTGAAGCAATATGAATCCTACAACAAGAAAACACATCCAAGAATAAAGCCTTTTCAAGGGTATAGAATCTGGAATAAAAAAAAAAAGGAGGAAATCCAAAATTGTAAAATTTTTCAGTCATTGTAAGCCTAGCCGAGACTTAGACCAACATACATGATTAATTTATTATTGAGTAAATTTCTATTGTAAACCTAGCAAGAATAGTTAAGTCATGTCGATGTTAAAAATAGCAACAAGAAATCCTCATTTAATTTTTCCTTGAATTAAATTAGGAAATAAATCGAAATTCTATTCTCATAACAACATATACTAGTTAACTAAGTTAATTTGACTTAGTTGGCTTAGTAAATTCAAGTTCGAAGTCTATCTAGAGCCATGTAGTGTGATTCCTAAATTTAAGGGGGTCTAGGTTGAGTTCTTTTGAGTTGTAATTAATCAACTCATATTAACTGAGTTAAAGTTAGTTAAACTAGCTCAAACAATTGGAGGAAATAGTAGGAGGTCTAGTAGTGGGGAGTAGCTTCAGTGAAACTTCACTTTTCCACCAGTTAACTGAAGATTCACTCATAAATAACTCATGCATGTCAGTTCAAAGGAAGACCTAGTTGAGATTAGAGTTCAGGAACATTATATTATCAGTTGTATAATTTTCCAAGTTGTACAAATGGTGCATGCAATTAGTAGAAGGCCTATTGTCAACTCTGCAGTTGTGGTGAGAGATTTTCTCAATTAAATATGGGATAATTCTCTCAGGAATTGCACAAGAAAGTAGGGGCTTGGCAGAGAACAAAATTGATTAAGTGTTGGCTTGAGTTGGTTTGTGAAGCAAAGAGATAGATTGTACTTGTGCAGAGATTGTTCGAGTTGAACAAGAATTGTATTTTCTTCTCAGGTCTTCAGGTTAATGCAATATAGATAGTCGGGGTTTTGAGAAATTTCTTTCTGCAGAAAAATATTGTGTTATGTGCAATTGAAATGCTTCCTTTTCAGCTTAGTGTTTTCATCGATCAATTTTCGTTTTCGATAATGAGTAGAGTAGATTCAAGTATTTTGTTTTAGCATATTACATAAGCAATTTGAATCTACAAGTAAAAATCTAGATGTATCAGAGTTGAAAACATTAAATAAGAGGAGAATATGAGTTTGTTGTGCAGGTGAAATTGAATTTGTAGTTTCATACTTGATAGTCAACAGGATGTCATTCTACGGTTTGAGACTTGAGTATGCCCTGAATGGCAACTCAAATTACATAACTTGGAAGGATAGGATGAAGGAAGTGTTGGAAGACAATGGGTTGAAGGAATTCATAGATCATGATATCTCGAATCCTCCAACATCTGATGTTAAATATATGGATGAATCGAAAATATTTGTGGCAAAGGCGAGAAGGATTATCTTAGAAGGAGTTCAAGATCATATTGTCTCAAATCCCCATGGTAAGGAAACTCCATTTGCAATGTGGAAGGCATTAACGAACTTGTTTCAAAATAGTGATCAAAGGAAGTTGGCATTGAAGGACAGCCTTAGAAAGATCAAGGTGGAGAATGGCGACTCAATTCCGAAGTACTTGACCAAGTTCACCCAATGTTGGGATGAGCTTGGAAGTGTCGGGATTACTATTACAGAAGACGATCTGGTAATCCTAGCACTTCTAGGACTTCCCAAGAGCTAGCACAGTTACTAGGAATTAGTTAATGGGAGGGAGAAGCTACTAGATTGGGAGAAATTGTGGTCTGACTTGGTAGAGGAAGAGATTTAACAGAACACCAAAGACAGATCCTCATCAAAGCATGATGATGGGGAGAATTGTGCCTCGGCTGGTAAGGAAAAGAAAGGGAAGGGGAAGTCATCTCATTCCAAACTAGATTCTTTTCAATGCGGCAAGAAGAAGGACATGTCGAAAATCAAGTGTTTTCATTGTCACAAGCTAGGACACTTTGCCACAAAGTCTCCACACAAGGAGGTCAGTAAGAATCCCTCAAGAGGAGTGGCAAGTGAATCTCTTGCTTCACAGTTTGAACTTGATGCTACCCTCATCACTTGTATGGTGTCATCGATTATGGGTAGTGTGTGGTCCCTAGACAGTGGAGCTTCATTCCATATGACCAGTAACAAAGAGCTCTTCAGTAACTTAGAGGAGAAGGATCTCCAGATATTTATTGAGATGGGTGATGATGGGAGGTATAGCACAAGTGATGTCATTATTGTTACCTTAGACGGAATTTGGTTCTCCCCTCACTTTGAGAGATGTTATGTATGTTCCAGATTTGAAGAAGAACTCAGTTTATATTGCCATGTTGGAGGATAGAGGCTATGATGTGATATTTAGTAAGGGAAAGACTTTCCTTCGTCACATAGACACAGGACAAGTGAAATGGATAGGGGATCGAGTGAAGAACCTCTACAAATTAGAGATAGAACATTGTGCTTCTTTGGGCACTAAAGTAGAGAAGGTGCAGAGACAAGACATCGATGAGTTGTGGCACAAGAGATTGGGTCACTTGCACCATGGCACTTTGAAGATCTTGCAACAAATTTCTACAGGCCTTCCCAAGGGTACACCAAAGAAGAGAGACATGTGCAAAGGTTGTACATAGTGGAAGTACACCAAATCTTCCTTTCATGAAAAAGACAGTTGAGCACAAGCGATCCTCGACTGAGTTCACTCATATCTGTGTGGATCGTTCTCGATGGAATCCATGGTCAAGCACAGGTATTATGTAATATTTTTTATGATTTTTCTCGTAAGTGTTGAATTTTCTTCATGTAGAATAAATATCAAACATTCGCTAAGTTTTTTGAATTTAAAGCACTTGTCGAGAAAGATACTGGAAAGAAAGTTAAGGCTCTTAGAAGAAATAATGGTGGAGAGTATGTGTTGAATGAGTTCAAATTTTTTTTTGCATCAGAAGGCATTCAACAGGAGCTGACAACACCTCATAACCCACAGCAGAATGTGGTGACTGAAAGGAAGAACAGAAGTATTGTGGGAGTGGCATGGACGATGTTTCATGATAAAGGCCTACCATTACACTTGTGGGTTGAAGCATGCAACATAATTGTTTATTTGCAGAACATAAGAACTCATTGAATTCTCGCGATGAGTACACCAGAAGAGGATTTTTTAGGGAATAAAAAAGATGTGGCACACTTCAGGATCTTTGGTTCATCATTTTACTGCCATATTTACCAAAGATCCACGGAAAATTCTAGACCCAACAGCTATTGGGAATATTTGTGGGGTACACTGATACACCTCACAACTATCGGGTGTACCTGCTAGCCAACAAGATGAGAGTGGTTCACAGAGATGTGAATTTCAGTGAAGTGAAGGCCATGATATGTTCCCTTGAGAGGGGGCTTCAAATACATGCAGTTGAGGATATTTTAGCTCCAAACGAGAAACCTGAGGATGATGTGGAGCATCCACATGCAGAGGAGCAGGGAGTGGAAACATCCACTTATGCAAATACTTCCAAAGATGGGAGAAAGTGCACCAGAGAGGCTGACAGGTTATTGCATGATGCTAGAGAGAATGTGGAATCAATCATGTCATAGTGCAGGCAGAGGAGGTCACCAGAGAGGTACACTGGCTACATGGCTCTAATGAGAGCGATTGTAGAGATTGAGCCATCCTCTTTTGAGGAAGAAATGCAGTAGCCAGTTTGCGTTGATTCCATGGTTGAGGAATATGACTCCGTTTTCAGGAAAAGTGTTTGGGAAGTGGTCCCAAGACTAGTATACATGTCAGTGGTGAGTTCCAGATGGATTTACAAGGTAAAGCAAGCAACAGATGGTAGTGTGGAGAAACACAAGGCCAGACTTTTGGCCAAAGGGTTCTCTCTGGTGGAAAGAATTGATTACGATGATAATTTTTCTCCTGTAGCAAGGTACTCATCAATCATATCCATTCTAGAAATATCAGTGCAGATGGAATGGAGGATACATGAGATGGATGTAAATACAACATTTCTCAATGACATAATTGAGGAAGCGGTGTATATTGAGTAGCCTGAAGATTTGAGACCTTCAATAGAGAGTCATGTGTGTAGAATCAAGCGACCATTGTATGGACCAAAACAAGCACCCCATGCTTGGTACACTAGGATCGATAGCTATTTAACGGGGTTGGGTTTAACTAAAAGTGAACCAAATGCAAACCTTTACCATATTGTGGTTGAAAGATAAATTTTTTATTAATGTTTTATATGTCGACGATTTGATTCTGATAGGTGATGATAAGTTGATCAAGTCTTGCAAAGGGGATCTTGCAAGAGAGTTCGAAATGAAGGACTTGGGGCTCATGCATTATTTTTCGGGTATGGAAGTATGTCAAGGACATGAGGAATTGTTTGTCTCTCGGGGAAAGTATTCCAATGAGATACTGAAGAAGTTCCGCATGAAGAGCAGTAAGCCCATGGAAACTCCTCTAGATGGTAACTATAGGAAGGAGAATGTTACTTCTGGTGAAGTAGTGGAGGCTACTATTTATAAACAGCTTATGGGTTCACTTATGTATTTGGTGAACACATGACCGAACTGTGTTATACAGTTAACCAGCTTAGTCAAGCTATGGTTAAGCCTACCAAATTGTATTGTAAGGTAGGCAAACATGTGTTGATATACCTTATTGCACCATTCAATTTAGTATTTAGTATAGATGGATAGGGGGAGTGAAGCTTCGAGGCTTCACCAATGCATATTGGGCAGGGAGTCCATATGATAGAAAGAGCACATCAGGCGGGATCTTCAATATTGGGTTAACAAGTGTTTCTTGGTATTGTAGGAAGCAGAGATCAATTGAACTCAGTTTAGCAGTACATGGCTGCTAGTCAAGCAACTTGTGAGGCTATCTGGATGAGGAAGATTCTTGTTGGTTTGTTTAGTCAACAAATAGGTCCAACAGTGATTTACTTCGCCAATTAGAGTTGTATCAAAGTCTCTAAGAATCTAGTTTTTCATGATTAGTCCAAGCATAATGATAATCAATATCATCATCTTTAAGATTGTGTGCAGAGGAGAATCATGCTGTTTGAGTACATTCCCACATAGGAGAAGGATGTAGATATTTTGACAAAGGCCTTGTCCATATGAAAATTTAAGTTTTATAGAGGCAGGATCGGGGTAGAAGATAATCCCTTTCTTATTGAGAGGGAGAGTTAAAAATAGAAACACGAAATCCTAATTTAATTTGTCCTTGAAATTAAATTAGGAATTGAATCGAAATTCTATTGTCATAGCAACTTGTAATAGTTAACTAAGTTAATTTGACTTAGTTTTCTCAGTTAATTTGAGTTGGAAGTCTATCTAGAGTCATGTAGAGTGATTCCTAAATTTTAGGGTTCCAGGTTGAGTTCTTTTGAGTTGTTATTAATTACTCAAATTAACTGAGTTAAAGTTAGTTAAAATAGTTCAAACAATTGGAGGAACTAGTAGGAGGTCCAATAGTGGGGAGAAGATTTAGTGCATCATGACTTCTCCACTAGTTAACTAAAGATTCACTCATAAATAACTCATGCATGTCAGTTCAGAGGAATATCCAGTTAAGATTATAGTTCAGGGACAACGTACTATCAATTGTATAATTTTCCGAGTTTTATAGATAGTGCATGCAATCAGTAGAAGGCCTATGATCAACTGTGTCGTTGTGGTGACAGATTTTACCAATTAAATACGGGTTACTTCTCTCAGGAATATCACAAGGAAGTAGGGGCTTGGCATGAAACAAAATTGGCTAAGTGTTGGCTTGAGATGGTTTGCAAAGCAGAGAGATAGATTTTACTTGTGCAGAGATTGTTCGGGTTGAACAAGAATTGTATTATCTTCTCAGATCTTATAGTTAATGTAATAGAGATAGTCGGGGTTTTGAGTAGTTTCGTTCCACAGAAAAATATTGTGTTTTGTGCAATTGAAATTATTCCATTTCTGCTTAGTGTTTTCATCGATCAATTTTTGTTTTCGTTGATGAGTAGAGTAGATTCAAGTCTTTTATTTTAGCATATTACATAAACAATTTGAATCTACAAGTAAAATATACATGGTATTGGAGCTGAAGACATTATATAAGAGGAGAATATGAGTTTGTTGTGCAGGTGAAATCGAATTTGTAGTTTCATACTTCAGAGTCAACAGGATGTCATTCTACGGTTTGAGTCTTTAGTATGCCTTGGAGGGCAGCTCAAATTACATAGCTTGGAAGGACAGGATGGAGGAAGTGTTGGAAGACAATGGGTTGAAGGAATTCATAGATCATGATATCTCGAAGCCTTCAACATCTGATGCTAAATATATGGATGAATGGAGAAAGTGTGTGGAAAAGGTGAGAAGGATTATCCTAGAAGGAGTTCAATATCATATTGTCTCAAATCCCCATAGTAAGGAAAATCCATTTGCAATGTGGAAGGCATTGACGAACCTATTTCGAAACAGTAGTGACCGCAGGAAGCTGGCACTAAAGGATAAGCTTAGAAAGATCAATATGGAGAAGGGTGACTCAATTCCAAAGTACTTGACCAAGTTCACCCAATTTTGGGATGAGTTTGGAAGTGTTGAGATTACTATTGCATAAGACATTCTGGTGAGCCTAGCACTTCTAAGACTTCCCAAGAGATGGAACAGTTACCAGGAATCAGTTAATGGGAGGGAGAAGCTACCAGAGTGGGAGCGGTTGTGGTCCGACTTGGTACAGGAAGAGATTCGACAGAACACCAGAGGTGGATCCTTGTCAAAGCATGATGATGGGGAGAATTGTGCCTTAGCTAGTAAGGAAAAGAAAGAGAAGGGGAAGTTATCCCATTCCAAATTAGATTCTTGTCAAGGCGAAAAGAAAAAGGACATGTCAAAAATAAAATGTTTTCACTGTCATGAGCTAGGACACTTTTCCACAAAGTGTATGCACAAGAAGGCTGGTAAGAAGCCCTCAAGAGGAGTAGCAGGTGAAGCTCTTGCTTCATAGTTCAAACTAGATTTTACCCTCATTGCTTGTATGGTGTCATCGATTATGGGTAGTGTGTGGTACCTAGATAATGGAGATTCATTCCATATGACTGGTAATAAAGATCTCTTCAGTAACTTGGAGGAGAAGGATCTCCAGATGCATATTAAGATGGGTGATGATGGGCGGTATAGTGCAAGTGACATCAATACAATTACCTTTCACATGGAGTCTGGTTCTCTCCTCACTTTGAGAGATGTTATGTATGTTCTAGGTTTGAAGAAGAACTTGGTTTAATTTTCCATGTTGGAGGATAGAGGCTATGATGTGATATTTAGTAAGGGAAAGGCTTTCCTTCATCACATAGACACATGACAAGTGAAGTGGATCGGGGTTCGAGTGAAGAAACTCTACAAATTGGAGGTAGAATACTGCACTGCTTTGAGAACTAAAGTGGAGAAGGTGTAGAGCCAAGACATTATGAGTTTTGGCACAAGAGATTGGGTCACTTGCACCATGGTGCTTTGAAGATCTTGCAACAAATTTCTTCAGGGATTCCTAAGGGTACACTAGATAAGAGAGACACATGAAAAGAGAGCACATAGGGGAAGTACACCAAAGCTTCCTTTCATGACAAAGACGGTCGAGAAAAAGCAATCCTCGAACGATTTCACTCATATGTGTGTGGACCATTCTCGACAGAATCCATAACCAAGCACATGTATTATGCAATATGTTTTAAGATTTTTCTCGTAAGTGTTGGATTTTCTTCATGTAGAAGAAAGATCAGACATTCGCTAAGTTTTGAGAATTTAAAGGACTTGTGGAGAAAGATACTGGTAGGAAAATTAAAGCTCTAAAAAGCGATAATGGTGGAGAGTATGTGTTGAATGTGTTCAAAAAATTCTATGCATCAGAAGGCATTCGACATGAGTTGATAACACCTCATAACCCACAATAGAATGGGGTGGTTAACAGGAAGAACAAAAGTATTGTGGGAGCAACATGGGTGATGTTACATGATTAAGGCCTACCATTACACTTGTGGGCTAAAGCATGCGACACAACTGTTTATTTGCATAACATAAGCCTCATCGAATTCTCAGGATGAGTACACTGGAAGAGGCTTTTTTAGGGAAGAAAGTAGATGTGGCACACTTGAATATCTTTGTTTCATCAGTCTATTTCCATGTTACCAAAGATGCATGGAAAAGGCTAGAGCCAACAATTGATTTGGGCATATTTGTGGGGTACACTGGTAGACCTCACAACTATCAAGTGTACCTTCCAGCCAATAGGATGAGAGTGGTTTGCAGAGATGTGAATTTCGATGAAGAGAAGGCCATTATATGGTCCCTTGAGAGGGAGCTTAAGATGCATGTGGTTGAGGAGCTTTTAGCTCAAAAGGAGAAACCTTAGGATGATGTGGAGGATCCACATGTAGAGGAGAAGGGAGTGGAAACACCCACTCATGCAGAGACTTTCAGAGATGGGATAAAGCGCACCAGAGAGGCTAACAGGTTATTACATGATCCTAGGGAAAATGTTGAAGCACCCACATCACAATGTAGGTAGAGGAGGTCACCAGAGAGGTACACTTGCTACATGGCTCTGATCAGCAGGATTGCAGAGATTGAGCCATCCTCTTTTGAGGAAGCAGTGCAGCAACTAGTTTGGGTTGATGGCATGATTGAGGGATATGACTCCATTCTCAAGAAAAGTATTGGGGAAGTGGTCCCAAGACCAGGAGACATCTTAGTGGTGAGTTCCATATGGATTTACAAGGTAAAGCAAGAAGCAGATGGTAGTGTGGAGAATCACAAGGCCAGATTTTTGGCCAAAGGGTTCTCCTAGGTGGAGGGAATTGATTACAATGAGATTTTTTCTCCTATAGCAAGGTAGTCATCAATCAAATCCATTCTAGCACTGTCAGTGTAGATGGGATGGAAGATACATCAGATGGATGTAAAGTCAACATTTCTCAATGACATGATTGAGCAAGTGGTGTATATTGAGTAACCTAAAGGATTTGAGACCTTCAATAGAGAGTCACATGTGTGTAGAATCAAGCAAGCGTTGTTTGGACTTAAACAAGAACCCCATGCTTGGTACACCAGGATCAATAGCTATTTCACCTGGTCAGGTTTCACTAAAAGTGAAGCAAATGAAAATGGTTTAAAGATAAATTATTGATTATTGTTTTATATGTCAACGATTTGATTATAACATGTGATGATAATTTGATCAAGCCTTGCAAAGAGGATCTTGCAAGAGAGTTCAAGATGAAAGACTTGGGGCTCATGCATTGATTTCCAGGTATGGAAGTATGGCAAGGATATGAGGAACTGTTTGTCTCTCAGGGAAAGTATGCCAAAGAGATACTGAAGAAGTTCCACATGGAGAGTAATAAACCCATGGAGACTCCTCTAGATGCTAACTAGAGGAAGGAGGATGCTACTTCTCGTGAAGTAATGAAGGCTACTTTTTATAAACAACTTGTGGGTTCACTCATGTATTTGGTGAACACATGACCGGACGTGCGTTATGCAATTCACCAACTTAGTCAAGCTATGGTTAAGCCTAAAAAACTTTATTGCAAGGTAGGAAAACATGTGTTGAGATACCTTAGTGCACCACTCAGTTTGTTCTTTGGTACAAATGGATAGAGGGAGTGAAACTTCAAGGCTTCATTGATGTAGATTGGGCAGGGAGTCCATCCGATAGGAAGAACACATCAGGTGGGATCTTCAATATATGGGTCAACAATTGTTTCTTGGTATAGCAGGAAGCAGAGATTAGTTGCACTCAGTTTAGTAGAAGTAGAGTACATGGATTCGAGTCAAGCAACTTGTGAGGCTATCTAGATGAGGAAGATTCTTGTTGATTTGTTTAGTTAACAAATGGATCCAATAGTGATTTACTGTGACAATCAGAGTTGTATCAAACTCTATGAGAATCCAGTTTCTCATTGATATCCGGTGTCACCATCTTTAAGATTGTGTGCAGAGGAGAATCATGTTGTTTGAGTACATTCCCACATAGGAGAAGGATGTAGATATTTTGACAAAGGCCTTGTTAAGATGCAAATTCGAGTTTCACAGAGGCAGGATTTGGGTAGTAGATAATCCCTTTCTTGTTGACAGGGAGTGTTAAAAATAACAACAATAAATCCTAATTTAATTTGTCCTTGAATTAAATTAGGAAATGAATCGAAATTCTATTCTCATAATAGCTTCTAATAATTAACTAAGTTAATTTGACTTAGTTGTCTTAGTAAATTCAAGTTGGAAGTCTATCTAGAGTTATGTAGAGTGATTCCTAAATTTTAGGGTCTAGGTTGAGTTTTTTTGAGTTGTAATTAATTAACTCAATCTAACTGAGTTAAAATAGTTCAAACAGTTGGAGGAACTAGTAGGAGGTCCAGTAGTGGGGAGAAGCTTTAGTGCAACTTCACTGCTCCACCAGGTAATTGAAGATTCACTCATAATTAACTCATGCATGTTAGTTCAGAGGAACACCCAGTTGAGATTATAGTTCAAGGACAGTGAATTATCAGTTGTATAATTTTTCGAGTTGTACATATGGTGCTTGCAATTAGTAGAAGTCCTATGATGGATTACACAGTTGTGGTGAGGGATTTTCCTAATTAAATATGGGCTAATTCTCTTAGGAATTACAGAAGGAAGTAGGGACTTGGAAGGCAACAAAATTGGTTAAGTGTTGGCTTGAGCTAGTTTATGAAGCAGAGAGATAGATTGTACTTGTGCAAAGATTGTTCGAGTTGAACAAGCATTGTATTTTCTTCTTAGATCTTCTAGTTAATGCAAATATAGATAGTCAAGGTTTTGAGTAGTTGCTTTCCCTAGAAACATTTTCTGTTATGTGAAATTGAAATTCTTGTTAGAAAATTATATATTACAGAGCAATGGAACACATAAAATATATTGCAGAAATATAAACACGGAAAACACATAAAACAAGAGAGACACAGATATACGTGGTTCACCCAATTTGGGCTACGTCCACGGAGAAACATCAAGTCCCTCCTTTTATATTAACCAGCAAACTGAAGAGATACAACCTACAACAGATTTGCTGCAATTCTCTCTTCACTCTCACACAATCTCCTATCTCCTTCTCACTCAGAATATAGATCTACATAAATGCAATACAATTCCCACATATATAGTGAGGTGTTGCCTTCTAAGGAAAAAAACCCTAGATTAAGCATAACTTCTACCGTCAGATCTCCGCCTAATGAACGACCCAGATTGACTACAAAATTACAACATTTTACAAGGCAATTTTACATCTATTTTTAGCTTTGTGAGCGTTACCCGTGATCCCCCACTGGGGGGGCTCCTAAAGATTGTTGCCGGGCCCCCTGGATCCCCCTTACAACGTAAATATTACGGGCAATGTTGACGCCACATTATGAACTATGGTCCAACGCAATGATACCTCTGAATAAAGAAGATAATCAGGCTCCACACCCAACAATCTCCCACTTGGAGACTGATTATAGCAACTCCATCGTTGCTTCATTTGTTGGACAATGGCTCTACTTTGGACCTTACTGTTTCTCATCTTCTTCATCATACTTAAAGACCAATTGAAACTGAATAGAATCTCAGTTTCTCCCTGGTTACAACTTTTGTTAACATATTTACAAGATTCTAGCTATTGTGTAAAAATTATCCATTATAAATTGAGTTCGATATATATTTTATAATTTTAGTTATAATATTTCAAATTGACCTAATTTTTATTTTTACTATTTTATAAGTAATATGATATCATATTCCAATTGAATCAATACTCAATCACTACACTTTTTAGTTTTTATTGGGATATTTGAAAATTTTAAATTGTGATATGATATTTCAAATTAATTAAAATATTATTTGAAATGATATTCCAAATTAAGTAAACGTTTTGTTATGATGTAGGAAAATTATTCAACTCTAAATTGGAATCAAATATTAATTTTGATATTTCAGTTGATTATAATATAAATATATATGACTATTTCAATTTAACCAAGACTCAGCTATTACGTTTTAGACTTTAATTATCATATTAAATGATTTGATATGACATTTCAAATTAATATATTTTTTTATGACGTGACTACAAATATCCATCATCTTTAGATTAAATCCATTGTATGTATTCAGATTTTAACAATAATACTCTAAATTGATCAAACTTTTAAGCATCTTTTAAATGATATGATTTGATATTTCACATTAATCAAAGCTCAACGATTATAATTCTAGACTTTAGTTGTGATATTCAATTAAGCATCTTAGATGATGTGATATTCTAAATTATTCAAGATTTTCATTGTGATGCAAGTGAAAAAAATAATATCTTTAGAAGATTATCGAATGAAACTTTAAAGTGAGAGATTGGGAAGGATAAAATCATATAAATGATAGGTTAGGTATAGTATCATTTAATTATATTGCTTTACTTTATTGAATTTGTCAATTCAAAGTTCCCAGCAAGAATTAT
>APFE030971871.1:4052-23947 GCA_000404065.3 Pinus taeda
TCACATCTAAGGGTATTTGGATGTGATGCATATGTACATGTTCCAAAGGAGAAATGAACCAAGTTGGATTATAAATCTGAAAAGTGCATCTTTATTGGGTATAAGGATGGTTTAAAGGGTTATAAGCTTTGGAACCCAGTAACAAGGAAGGTTGTGTACGACTGAGATGTGGTGTTTAGAGATGAAAGATGTTATTAAACATGAAGTCCAACGAAAGGAACTTGAGAAGATAGAGTTTGAGCTAAAGGAGGAAGAATCAGACTCTATAGCAGAGGAGGAATCAAAAGATGAAGAGCCACAAACTTTGGCTGTGAGAAGATCAGTTCAAGAAAGAAAGCAAACTGAAAGGTATATTCCATCTGCTTTCTGTTTAAATTTTGCTTTATCTATTACTGACAATGATCCCAGAACTATGAAGGAAGCAGTAGATTCAGAGGATGGAAAACTCTGGAAAGAGGCCATGGTTTATGAAATGGCATCTTTGCACAAAAATGAGGCTTGGAATCTAGTGGAGTTTCCGGCTCGAAGGAAACCCATTTGCAGCAAATGGGTGTTCAGAAAGAAGACAAATGCCGAAGGAAAAGTGGAGAAATACAAAGCTCGGTTGGTAGAAAAAGGTTATTCCGAGGTGTCAGGAATTGATTTTGGTGATATTTTTTCTCCTGTTGCCAAGGTAACTTCTATTAGATTACTTTTATCTGTTGCTACTACATTTGATTTTGAGGTAGAACAAATGGATGTGAAGACAGCATTTCTTCATGGGGATCTAGAAGAGGAAATCTACATGAAGCAATCTGAAGGCTTTGCAATGAAGGGTAAGAAAGAATTGGTATGCAAGTTAAAGAAGTCTCTGTATGGGTTAAAACAGTCACCAAGGATGTGGTATCAGAAATTTGATACTTTTATACAGGGACTTGGCTTCACTAGAAGCAAAGCAGGTCACTGTGTGTATTTTAAATTAATTGGTGACCGTGTTATTTATCTGGTCTTATATGTGGATGATATGTTGCTGGTTGGAAATGACAAAGAAATTATCCAGGATTTGAAGACCCAATTGTCCTTCAAATTCGACATGAAAGATCTTGGTGCTGCAAACTATATTTTGGGCATGGAAATTAAAAGATATTGTACAAAGAGGAAGCTCTGGTTAAACCAGAGGAAGTATGTCGAGACAATACTGCAAAGGTTTAATATGCAGGATAGTGAACCAGTGAAGGTTCCTATTCCTGTAGGTGTGAGGTTATCTGCTGAACAATGTCCCAAGACACAAGGAGAGGAAGAGGACATGTCCCATGTTCCATATGCAAGTGCAGTCGGTAGCCTGATGTATGCAATGGTCTGTACTAGACCAGACATTGCACATGCAATGGGAGTATTGAGCAGGTTTATGTCAAAACCAGGAAAGGAGCATTAGACAGCATTGAAGCGGGTTTTCAGGTATTTGCGTGGCACTAGTGATTATGGTCTGTGCTACCAAGGAAGACCAGAATTGGACAGAGTGTTGGATATTCGTGGCTTTGTTGATGCAAACTGGGCTAGAGATCTGGATCAGAGAAGATCTACAAGTGGGTATGTGTTTATCCTATCTGGAGGTGCAGTCAGTTGGATGAGTAAGAAACAATCTGTAGTGGCACTATCAACTACAGAGGCAGAATACATCAGCAACTCATGCAAGCAAGGAAGCATTTTGGTTGCAGAGATTATGTTCAAATATGGGGTTAGTATAGGAAGCTATAAGGATAGAGTGTGACAGCCAAAGTGCAATTTTCTTGGCAAAGAACCCTGCATATCATTCAAAGACAAAGCACATTGATGTTCAGTATCACTTTGTGAGGGATATGTTAGAAGACAAAAAGGTGTTGCTAGTAAAGGTGGACACTTGAAGAATACTATAGATGCATTGACAAAATTTGTGAGCTCTGAGAAGTTCTCTTGGTGTCGAGAGACAATGGGCATTTCAAGGCTGGGAAAATGACTAAGCTCTCTTGTGCCCACTTGTGGAAAGAAAACAACAAGTGGGAGAATGTTGGGTTGTGTTATATTCTTTCCACGTAGTTAATAGGGGGTTTGAAGGGCACCTGTAACCCCACTTTATGGGGTCTGGGGCGGTGCCCCGGAAAATTTTGGTTTTGGAACCTATGTTAAGTTGGGCGAACCCACCTATGGTTTTGTGCATGATTTTCGCACATGTTTTTTGGACGTGAAGGTTTTCAGTCCATGGTATTGGACGCGATGGTTTTCGGTCCATGGTATTGGACGCGATGGTTTTCGATCCATGGTATTGGACACAATGTTTTTCGGTCCATGGTATTTGATGCTTCGTCATGTATAAATATGTGTTGTAACATTAAAAAGAACATAATGAAAAATCAAGCTAGGAGTCCCAGTTTTGGGATCTAGGGGAAAATCTCTTTGTATATGTGTTTTATGTGTTATGCTCTCGCATTGTTTATTTTTATGTGTTTTAGAATTCGTATGCAGGTAATTTCTATACGGGGTTAAAACCTACAAACTTGACAGCCACGAAATCGATCAATTTTGGAGTATCTCATCAAGTGGAAGAACTTATCCGCTGAAGATTCCACATGGGAGGATGATAATTTTATACATAAGCATCCAGAACTACTCAAGCGTTGAGGACAACACTTTTTTGAAGGAGAGGGGCATGTTGGCTCCCTATAATACTAGTGATTCCCCCATTACTATTGTAGTTGTGTCCCTTATTAATATTGTTATGCCCCTATTGTCCCCATATTGTTATCACTGTGCCCCATAGAATCCCTCTATTGTTATTTTTGTGTCTTTATATTATTATTTTTAGGTCGGCTTGGTTATATTGTGAACCCTTAGACTCCTATATATAGAAAGGATGCTTTGTCATTTTAATCATCAAAGAATTGTTCATTTTTGTAATGTAAAGGAGTTTGCCCCCCCTAAAGAGGTTGAATTCTAAGGCGTTGATCTATCTTTTCTATCTTTTTGTGAGTTGGTTTCATAACAGTGTGTTTATCAATTAAAGCACATGTCCTATTTGAGATTAACGACCTAATGCATTGTAATTCGTAACACACTAGTTCTTTCATATAACTAACTCCCCAATCCTACCAAATATTATTTCCAGCCCGTTGCTTTATGAAAACTAACAACACTAGTCCTTTTGTATAACTAACGCATTGGAGCCTGTGTACTAACGATACGCATCAGCATTGCAAGTTTAAGAAAAACATTGGCACAACAATTATTTTTTGCGTGCCCCAGTGTCATTCCTTAAAAGAACGTCCTGGGGTTTTTTTATCTCTTAGCGTCAGTGAGGTATATATTATGCACCAGTATTCTTTGCATTCAACGCCTTTGTGTTTTTATGTATGTAGAGAACCAGTGCTACTTGTTCGATTAAGAACAACTAAGAAAAAAGCATTCGCTAGAACCTCTGGTTGCCCAAATTTCTTCAGTTGTGAAGAAGTTCTGTTAAAACCTCTGTTAAAACCTCCACTATCCCAAATGGAGGTTTTCGCGGATGTTTTTTGGGCAATTTTTACCAATTTATAACACTAAAAACCTTTGTTATAGCCTCCGCTAGAAGGTATTTTCCTTGTAGTGAATTTTTGTCCTCATCACCCACAACCTCCTTTATTTAATTGAGACAAATATTTTTTCTTTAATTCCCTCAATAGTGAATGGTTTATATATCAACATATTTTTAGATTTTAAAATTTTCTTAACTTTTATGGTTTCACCAAAATTCTGGATAAATTATGAACAGCTAGGCTGGATAATTTATAACTAGGATTAGTAACATATTGTTTCCTTGCCAAATTATTTATAAAAATTGGGAGAAAATTCTAACAACATAAATTTTGTGTGTGGCCCTTTTGGAAATAACAAAAAAATGAAAATTTGTGTTCTTGAAATAAAACTTCCATGTATGATTGTTCATGCTCGCTTCAGAAAGTTCAAGGGGAAAGATACTTGTGTTTGTGATTGTTTATATTTGTTTCAAAAACTTTCCCTTGGTCTCTTTAATCTGTCTAGGTAATTTCTCCTGCTAAGTAGAAATGTTCTGAATGTTTGTGATTTTGTTCTCTCTACCACTAGGCTTTTCTAGTAGTGGGAATGATTCCCAAGATCCACTTTTGTCTGCTTTAAATAATATACCTCTCTTCCACACTTGTTGTTTGTCAAGGCAATTAAATGTAGATTTCCCTTCATATCGGTCGGTATCTCATCCATGCCCTGGTAATTGGGTATCCATCCTCTCACCATAAGTATATCGCCATGAAATCACTTTCCCATTTATTTATGGTAAATACTGAATACATGGTATTTCAAAGACACTTTTTTGGAAGGAAACAAATATCTTCCAGCAACAAAAGTTTCTAACATCCCAAGAATTTTAGCGACAGACACTATTGTAGCAAGTAACTACTTAGCTTGAGCTATAAAGACTAGTTATATGTGTACAAATGAAAACTTGAAACTATTAAATGACAAATATTTAATAACACTTGATGAAAACACTAAAGGAATTAGAATCAAATATTTTGTGCACAAAAAAGAAAGTCCCCAAGACTGTAGAAATTAATTGAAATTTGCTACTACTAATGAAATCGAACTGAAATCAAGAGATTACAATTTTTCTCTAGTATTCTGCAGAATGGAAATCACAATTTAGAAACACATGAAATGACATGCAACCATCAAAACAACAAGAACACAACGATTTGCAGAACCCAACTAGGAAAAAACCCCTTTGCTGCTTTTCATTAATACATTGAGAATGAGAAACTATTACAATGTCTTGCTTCAATCGCAAAGCACACCCTGCACTGTAAACATGTCCTCCTGTGGATTGTCCTGCTCTAGCCAACACTTAGCCAATTCAAGGCCCATCTTGCTCATATTTCCTTGAACAATCCCTGAGGGAATTAGCTCCTAAAAGGTAGGAATTTCCTCTTATTTTCTTGCGCAATTCCCAAGGAATGTTTCACTTGCTTAACTTCCAAGCCTATACACTCAACTAGTATACATTTTATAATTACAATGTGTCTTTTCCTCCACTTTAGGTAGGCAATTCAAATTCCATGCATGTCTGGGCTATTTTTGGTTGATTAACTAGTTTAACTGAGAGATCACTAAGTTAACAACAGTTCTACTACTTGACTGGCCTTCAACTAACTCAACTAAGTACTTGAGCTCATTTAACTGAATTCAACTGAAAAATAACTAAACTAGATTACTAAATTTTAGAAATCGTTACATGCACAACTCTACTTATAGCCTATAACTTGAATTTTTTGAGTTAACTAGTATACGAGGCCATGTCACTCTAGCTGACTGCAATCCAAGTCATCCTGGTGATGTGGAAAATCGAATTACTAAATTTGACTAAGGAAAAAGTCAAATTTAGCCTTTATTGCTACAATTTCTAACACACCCTCTTAGCAAGAAAGGGATTTTGCACTACCCCTATCCTAGACCTGTAGAATTAGGATTTCCCTCTTGACAATGCCTTTGTCAAGATATTCGCATCCTTCTCCCCAGTTGGAATGTATTGTAGCATCATAATTCTCCTCTGCACACAATCCCGCAAGTGATGGTACCTGATATCAATATGCTTGGACCTGTCATGAAATATTGGATTCTTATAGAGTTTGATATAACTCTAATTATCACAATAAATCATTATCGAATCCATCTCCTAACTAAAAAGACCCACAAGTATGTTCCTCATCCATATGGCCTCACATGTTGCTTGACTTTCAGCCATGTATTCAGCCTCTACTTAGATGGGTTCCACGGACCTCTATTTCCTGTTGTACCATAAAATAGCTGCAGACCCAAGACTAAAGATAGCACCTAAAGTACTTTTCATGTCTGATGGATTCCTTTCCCAATCTACATCAATGAAGCCTTGGAGCTTCACTCCCTCTGTCCTCTTGTACCATGACCCATACTCAGTTGTTCCTTTAAGGTACCTTAACACATGATTTATTTCCTTCCAATACATCTTGGTAGGCTTCACCATGGCTTGACTCAATTAATTAGCTGCATAGTATATGTTGAACCTTGTCTTCACCAAATACATCAAGGATCCCACAATTTGTCTATACATGGTAGCATCTGGTTCCTCTCCTGAAGAACCACTCTCTTTCTTCCAATTTGTAGATAGAGGTGTATCCATAGGCTTGGAGTTCTCCATGTGAAATATCTGAAGTATTTCAAAGGAATAATTTGCCTGACTCATGAACATCTCACCATCACCTTGCCATACTTCCATCCCAAGGAAGTAATGCATCAACCCATGTCTTTCATCTTGAATTCTCTTGCAAGGTCCTCCTTGCGAGATTGGATCAACTTATCATCTCCTGTAAGTATCAAGTCATCAACATACAATACCAAGATGAGAAACTTTCAATCTACCACAATGTGATAGAGATTGGAATTTTCTTCACTTTTGGTGAAGCCCAGTCCACTGAGATATGTGTCGATCTGAGTGTATCATGCTCGGGGTGCCTGCTTGAGACCATTCATGGCTCTCCTAAGTCTACACACATATGTCTCCTTGTCATATGTCTAAAATCCCTCTAGATGCTCTATGTAAATTTCTTCCTCAATAACACCATGGAGAAAGGAAGTCTCCATATCCATCTGGTGGATCTTCCACCCCATCTACGCAGTTAATTCTAGAATAGTCCTGATTGAGGAATATATTGCCACTAGGGAAAACGTTTCCCCATTGTCCACTCCCTTTATCTGCGAGAATCCTTTGGCCGCAAATTTGGCCTTTCACGTCTTGATGCTCCCATAAACTGCATGCTTCATTTATAGATCCATCTAGAACCAACCACAAACTTTTTCTTTGGCCTCGACACCGCCTCCCATACATTATTCTTCATGATGGAGTCATACTCCTCCACCATGGCATCAACCCACACTGGTTGAGAAACCGCTTCCTTAAATGAAGAAGGCTCTAACTCAATGAGTTATGTCATGAGAGCCATTTGCCCAGTGTACATGTCTGCTGATGTCCTCTTCCTACGTTGAGATGTAGGAGTTCCCACATGCTCCCATCCATTCTACACCAATCTATCAATTTTAATGGTTCCCTTCCTCCCATCTCTAGAATATCATGTTTGACTCGATGCCTCCACTCAACCTCCTATCTACTCCTCCATATGTGGTTTCTCCACAACATCCTGAAGCTCTACATGAGGATCCTCCTTTGTAGCTATAATATCCTCCTCTGGTTGGATACTCAACTCTCTCTCTAGAGAGCATCTCATAGCGCTCTCCTCATCAAATTTGACATCACGCGTCACTACTGTTACCCTCAGTGAGGGAAAATATACCCTATAGTTATGTGGTGTCTTTGTGCAACCTACAAAGACTCCCATCTTAGCTATAGGATCAAGTTTCTTCCTGCTATCCTTGGAGACATGACAATACACAGTAGCTCCAAAAATTTGAAAATGAGATATATCTAGGTTCCTCCGAGAGAAATCTTCTTCTAATGTGATCATGCCAAGTATTCTATGAGGAACTCATGTTCTTCAATTAAACTACAATGTTGCATGCTTCTTCCCATAGATGTAAGGGAAGCCCTTGATCATGTAACATGGCTCTTGTTTCTCCCGCTATGCTTATGTTTTTCCTTTCAGTCACCCCACTTTGTTGTGGGTTATGGGGTGCTATCAGTTCTCTTTCTATTACCCTCTTTGGCACAAAATCCCTTGAAGGTGCTAGAAGAAAATTCTCCTCCATTATCACTAATTAGGGATTTCAATTTCTAACCAGTCTCCTTTTCAACCAATGCTCTGAATTCAAGAAACTTTGAGAAAATTTCATCCTTATTCTACACGAAGAAGATCCGGCATTTTCTAAAAAATTTATCAACAAAAAGACGTAAAAATTTTGTTTTGTTGTAGAGGCTGTAGCAAAATGGTACACATACATCAGAGTGGACCCATTTCAAGATTGCTCCAACTTTTTCATCTTGTCCCTGGAAGGTGTATTTGACATACTTCTCCAATGTGCATACCTTGCAAACATCATTTTGTTCAGGGGTTCATTTCGGGGGACCAGTGGTAATTTTTTGCATGATTTTTAAGGCTCCATGGTGTAAGTGTACTATGTGCATGTAGCATAGTTCTCTAATATCTCGACTTTGCACCTTCTTTGGCTTGCTACTTAGTGTAGTACAAGCTTCCACCTCAAATTTGTTGATATTTTTCACTCTAAATCCACTTTGTTTCACTCTCCTGTTAGCTACATGTCTTAGAAATGCTTTCCCCTTCCTGAAAACAACAACATAGCCTTTATCCTCCAATATAGCTACAGAGATCAAGTTCTTCTTCAGCCCAGGTACATAAATAACACATTTCATATGAATATGGGGGACTGACTCCCTCTCAAAGGTTACATTTCCAATTCCTTTGGTATGGTACTCCCATCATCCCCAAGTTCTATGTGTATCTAGAGATCCTTCTCCTCTGGGCTACTAAAGAATTATTTGCATATTGTCACATGGAATGAGGCACTTGAATCTAGATACAACATACTCTCCATTACAGTTCTCACCATGCATACAGTCAGGGTGAAGTCTAATTTGAATTGTGAGGCAAGTGTTTCACCTATTGCTCTTCCTGAAGGCTTCTTGTTAGACTTATTTTGTGGACACTTTGTTGCATATTTCCCATTTTCATGGAAATGAAAACATTTTATCTTTCTTAGGTCCTTCCTCTTATCATTGTTTTGGTTGGACTCTGGCTTGCTTTGGGCCTTCTTTCCCTTAGCTTTCTTTCCCTTTGCAACCAAGGAAAAATTATCTTCCTCCTAACCTTTGGATGCTACTCCATCTTTAGTGTTCATCTGAATTTCTTCTTGCACCAAATTGGACCAAAGTCTCTACCAATTTGGTAATTTGTCACTTCCATTTACAAAGTCCTGGTAGTTATTCCATGATTTTGGAAGGCCTAGGAGGGATATGCTCACTATATCTAAAGAGGGTATACTTTATTTAACTTCTCCAAACTCATCTCGACACTGAGTGAATCTGGAGAGGGAATGTGGAATGGTTTCATTTTTTTACATGCAGATGTTTCTGATCTTGTCCCTCAATGTCAGTTTCCTAACATCACTACCATTTTCAAATAACTTAGCCAGGGTCTTCCACGTAGGAAATGGAGGTTCCTTGCCATGCTAATTCGAGACTATGTGATCTCTCACACCCTCCAGGGTGATCCTCTTGGATTTGTGTTATCCTTCTTCCACTAGGATAATTTTTGTGCATCTGATACTGCTGGTTTTGGAATTTCAATTTTAGTGTACTCCAGCACTCCATTATCATCAAGTACAATTTGCATCATGTCCTTCCAAGCTATGAAATTTCACGTTCCCTCCAAGGCATACACAAATATCAATCCATTGAAATACATTTTCCCGCATGAAAGAAAATTGTTTCACTAAATCTGCAAATCGAAATCTCTTAAGGAGAAGCTATATTGACTAGTTTCTAGTGTGATTTTATCTATGATGCCATGTATAGATTAATATAATTTTTATACTACTAATGAAATCAAACTGAAATCAAGAGATTACAAATTTCCTCTACTATTCTACATAATGGAAATCATAACTTAGAAACACATGCAATGACATGCTACCATAAAAACCACAAGAACACAATGATTTACAAGGGAACCCAACTGGGAAAAACCCCCTTCGCTACCTTTCATAAATCATATGAAAATGAAAAACTATTACAATGTCTTGCTTCGATCCCAAAGCACACCTTGCGTTGTAAACTTGTTCTCCTGTTGATTTTCCTGCTCTATCCAACAATTAGCCAATTCAAGGCCCCAACTTGATTCTATTTCCTTATGCAATACTTGAGGAAATTAGCTCCTAAAAGATAGGAATTTCCTCCTATTTTCTTTCATAATTCCCAAGGTGATCTAGGTGGATGTTGGTGGCCACCCACCTATCCCATTTGGACCCCCACGACTGTCTCTTTTAGTTTTTCAGTTTCCGTAATTGTAGCACAATTTACTATTTTTAGCAGTTTTTCGGGTGTTGAACTTTCAAAGCCGTTTTGAGGCCCTAAACAACGTTTTTTGGGAAATTTGGGAGTAACATGGGTCCATGGACCATGTTGCTCTTCCCAAAGTTATAGTTCTCGGATAGATCTTTCTAACGAGCTATTATACGCGTCAAATGGAGATCGGGTGACAAAGTCACGACCCCGAGAAATTGATGTACCAATTTACCCAAACGGGGACCACAATTTGGTGTTTCATCTTCTAGGGTTAGGTTTTGCGATGTGAAGGGTTTTCCATTGTTTCTCAACAATAAATAGGCCTTCGAACCTCATTGTAACACAGCTTAGAGGCATGTAGCCACCACATCTCTTCTCAGAGATAAGCTACCATCGCCCTAGCTGGTTTATTTCCATTTCTGTTTGTAAGCATATTTCAGTATTTTACATTAATGAAATGAAGTATTATCTCCATTGCATATTTGTGTTTATGGTTATCTCTGTAATTTTTTGCATTCCTGTTTAAATCTGGATCAGTGGTATTAGAGCGGTCTTCTTTTTCTCTGTTTTCTTTGCATGTCCCCAACGAGGTCGGCATATAAGAAGTTAGGGCTTGAACTGGTTGAACCTTTGCAAGACCAGCCTCGCAAATCCTGATGACCTCCCATGGCGGATGAAAAGAAAGATGAGGGGGCAGGAGATCCTATCAAAATATTGCTCGAAGAAGCCTTCGAGCAACAAAGGAACGCGATGATGGATTTCTTTGCGCAAATCCTTCAGCGCTACCCAGAGGCGATGCATCGGCTTCCAACAGCTACTCTGGAAACACCACACCGTTTAAGGTACAAGTTAATTTTGAAATCCCCATCTTTGAGGGTCAAATAGATGCAGATGCCATAGATAAATGGTTAAATCTGCTAGAAGGGTATTTTTCTGTTCATGAATTTTCGAGTTGGGAAAAGATTGTTTTCTCTCTTCTCAAAGCAACCCCCCATGTCAAGGACTGGTCAGAAACCTACTGCGAGCAGAAGAATGAAAGTACAAGCTCACTATTTTCAGTCGCACCCACTTGGGATTCATTCCAGGATGCCATCAAGGAGCGGTACTACCCTGTCAAAAGTTATGAGGACAAATACATCAAATGGACCACACTGCAACAGGGAAGGGACTGAGATGTGCTGGAGTTCACAAACATTTTTCATACCCTTCGCACACAGTTGGGTATCAAGGACTCTGAGCTACATTTGGTACTCAAATACTACAGCTGCCTACACAAATGCATCCAGGAAGAGATGGAGTCCCTGAACATCTCCTCGCTCGGCACAACGTACCAATACGTTGTCAAAATCAAGCAAAAGTTCAAACAGAAGAAGCGAGACTTTGGATCTGCAAATCCAAAGACCAAAGGACAAATCCAAGGCGGGTTGACCCAAGACAACCTGTCAAAGCCGCAAGAAAAGAACAACACCACGAAGTCAAATAAGGACACAAGAAAGTGGTGTGAGTTCCACAAGGGTCCCACTCATCACACAAGTGAGTGTCGAACCAAGCAGTCACTGGTGGCCGAGTTGAAGACTTCAAAATCAAATGCATGTTCCAACCCTAAGTTAGAACGTGGCAAGGGGAATCGCAAACGGAAGGAGATTATTGATGCGAAGCCCAGCGTCGTTGTTGCCACCGCCAATATCGAGAAGAATGAGCTCGAAGATCAAGAGGAGGGGGAACGTCTTTTCCGCTCACAGATGTGGGTGAAGGGTTCACCGCTGCAATTCATTGTCGACAATGGCAGCCGAAAGAACCTCATTTCAGTAAAGGTCGTGAAGCGGTTGGGCCTACCGACTACACCACACCTGCAGTCGTACAGTATCGAGTGGCTTCATGAAGGACGAGATCTCAAAGTTCACCAACAGTTCCGCCTTCCCTACAACATCAAGCCCTTCACAGATGAGGTATTGTGTGATGTTACACCTCTGGATGTTTGTGATGTATTGTTAGGCCAGCTATACTCATGGAGGCGACATGCTGTGTATGAGTCAAGGCCTCACGCTGTCATTATTTTTTTGGATAATTCATTATACAGGATACTAGAGGTAGCCCCACCTACCGCCACCTCTTTGATCACTGCCAAGAAAGGAAGCAAGCTCATCTCCCAAACTAGGAATTTCATTTTCTATCTGGTTCGCTCCCAAAGTAAGAGGAAGATCATCACCACATCCATGACCCCCGCGAAGGGTTTCTCCATGCAACAGCAGCAGCAAAGGGATATGGTCATGATAGCACATAGGAACAACTCCTCCTCACCCACAAGGGTACCACACAAGCTTCAGGTGGGCAACAAAGTCTGGTTGCATGTGCAAAAAGAATGCCTTACAAGAGCCCATCAGAAGCTCCAACCACGTCGACATAGTCCTTACACCATTACCAAGGCTGTGGGAAGTAATTCTTTGGAGCACAGCATTCCTTCATTCCTTTGCTTGCACCAAGTGTTCAATGTGTACCGCCCTCGATTATGCTTCCCACCATTGTTGGACACATCCGAGATCGCAGAACAACTCACCAGGGACTAAGTTCAACAGATGGAGGAACTCAACGCAATGGGGACCATTGCTTCCTAAGGGGGGAGGAATGATCCAGGTGGATTTTGGTGGCCACCCACCTATCCCATTTGGACCCCCACAACTGTCTCTTTCAGTTTTTCAGTTTCCGTAATTGTAGCACAATTTACTATTTTTATCAATTTTTTGGGTCCTGAACTTTCGGAGCTGTTTTGAGGCCCTAAATGACGTTTTTTGGGAAATCTGGGAGTAACATGGGTCGATGGACCATGTTTCTATTCCCAAAGTTATAGTTCTAGGATAGATCTTTCTAACGAGCTATTATACGCGTCAAACGGAGATTGGGTGCCAAAGTTACGACCCCGGGAAATTGATGTACCAATTTACCCAAACGGGGTCCACAATTTGGCATTTCATCTTCTATGGTTAGGTTTTGGGATGTGAATGGTTTTCCATTATTTCTCAACAATAAATAGGCCTTCAAGCCTCATTGTAACACAATTCAAAGGCATGTAGCCGCCACATCTCTTCTCAGAGATAAGCTACCATCACCCTAGCTGGTTTATTCCCATTTCTGTTTGTAAGCATATTTCAGTATTTTACATTAATGAAATGAAGTATTATTTCCACTGCATATTTGTGTTTATGGTTATCTCTGTAATTTGTTGCATTCCTGTTTAAATCTCGATCAGTGGTATCAAAGCGATCTACTTTTTCTCTGTTTTCTTTACATGTCCCCAACGAGGTCAGGATATAAGGAGTTAGGGCTTGAACTGGTTGAACCTTTGCAAGACCAGCCTCGCAAATCCCGACGACTTCCCATGGCAGATGAAAAGAAATATGAGGGGGCAGGAGATCCTATTAAAATCTTGCTCGAAGAAGCCCTCGAGCAACAAAGGAATGCGATGATGGATAGCTTTGTGCAAATCCTTCAGCGATACCCAGAGGCGACGCATCGGCTTCCAACAGATACTCTGGAAACGCCACACCATTTAAGGTACAAGTTAATTTTGAAATCCCCATCTTCGAGGGTCAAATAGACGCAGATGTCGTAGATAAATGGTTAAATCTGCTAGATGGGTATTTTTCTATTTATGAATTTTCGAGTTGGAAAAAGATTGTTTTTGCTCTTCTCAAAGTAGCCCCCCACGTCAAGGACTGGTCAGAAACCTACTGCGATCAGAAGAATGAAAGTACAGGCTCACTATTTTCAACCGCACCCACTTGGGATTCATTCTGGGATGCCATCAAGGAGCAGTACTACCCTGTCAAAAGCTATGAGGACAAATACATCAAATGGACCACACTGCGGTAGGGAAGGGACGAAGATGTGCTGGAGTTCACAAACATTTTTCATACCCTTTGCACACAGTTGGGTATCAAGGACTTTGAGCTAAATTTTGTACTCAAATACTACAGCTACCTACACAGATACATCCAGGAAGAGATGGAGTTCTTGAACATCTCACTCGACACGGAGTACCAATACGCTGTCAAAATCAAGCAAAAGTTCAAACAGAAGAAGCGAGACTTTGGATCTGCAAATCCAAAGACCAAAAGACAAAGCCAAGGCAGGGTGACCCAAGACAACCCGTCGAAGCCGCAAGAAAATAAAAACACCACGAAGTCGAAGAAGGACACAGGAAAGTGGTGTGAGTTCCATAAGAGTCCCACTCATAACACGAGTGTCGGACTAAGTAGTCGTTGGTGGCTGAGTTGAAGGCTTCAGAATCATATGCATGTTTCGACCCTGAGTCAAAACCCAGCAAAGGGAATGGCAAAGGGAAGCAGATCATTGATGCGTAGCCCAGCATCACTGTTGTCACTGCCAAGATCCAGAAGAATGAGCCCGAAGATCAAGAGAAGAGGGAACAACTTTTCCACTCACAAATGTGGGTGAAGGGTTCGCCACTACAAGTCATTGTCGACAATGGAAACTGAAAGAACCTCATTTCAGTAGAGGTCGTGAAGTATTTGGGCCTACCAACTACACCACACCCACAGCCATACAGTATCGGGTGGCTTCATGAAGGACGAGGTCTCAAAGTTCGCCAGCAATGCCACCTTCCCTACAACATCAAGCCCTTCACAAACGAGGTATTGTGTGATGTTACACCTCTAGAGGTTTGTGATGTATTATTAGGCCAGCCATACTTGTGGAGGTGACATGTTGTGTATGAGTCAAGGCCTCACGTTGTCATTATTTCTTTGGATAATTCATTATACAGGATACCGGAGGTAGCCCCACCTACCGCCACCTCTTTGATCACTGCCAAGAAAGGCAGCAAGCTCATCTCCCAGACTAGGAAATTCATTTTTTGTCTGGCTCGCTCCCAAAGTAAGGGGAATATCATCACCACATCCATGACCCCCGCGAAGGGTTCCTCCATGCAGCAATAGTAGCAAATGGATATGGTCATCACAGCACACAGGAACAACTCCTCCTCACCCACAAGGGTACCACACAAGCTTCAGGTGGGCAACAAAGTCTGGTTGCATCTGCAGAAAGAATGCCTTACAAGAGCCCATCAGAAGCTTTGACCACGTCGACATGGTCCTTACACCATTACCAAGGTTGTCGGAAATAATTCTTTGGAGCACAACATTCCTCCATTCCTTCGCCTGAACCAAGTGTTCAATGTGTACCGCCTTCAACCATGCTTCCCACCATTACTGGACACATCCGAGATTGCATAATAGCTCACCAAGGACCAAGTTCAGCAAATGGAGGAACTCAACGCAATGGGGACCATTGCTTCCTAAGGGGGGAGGAATGATCCAGGTGGATTTTGGTGGCCACCCACCTATCCCATTTGGACCCCCACAACTGTCTCTTTCATTTTTTCAATTTCCGTAATTATAGCACAATTTATTATTTTTAGCAGTTTTTTGGGTCCTGAACTTTCGGAGCCGTTTTGAGGACCTCAACGACGTTTTTTGGGAAATATGTGAGCAACATGGGTCCTTGGACCAATTTTGCTCTTCCCAAAGTTATAGCTATCGGATAGATCTTTCTAATGAGCTATTGTATGCGTCAAACGGAGATTGGGTGCCAAAGTTACGACCCCGGGAAATTGATGTACCAATTTACCCAAACAAGGCCCACAATTTGGTGTTTCATCTTCTAGGGTTAGGTTTTGGGATGTGAATGGTTTTCCATTGTTTCTCAACAATAAATAGGCCTTCGAGCCTCATTGTAACACAGTTCAGAGGCATGCAGCCGACACATCTCTTCTCAGAGATAAGATACCATCGCCCTAGCTGGTTTATTTACATTTTTGTTTGTAAGCATATTTCAATATTTTACATTAATGAAATGAAGTATTATTTCCACTACATCTTTGTGTTTATGGTTATCTCTGTAATTTGTTGCGTTCCTGTTTAAATCTGGATCACAAGGAATGATTCACCTACTTAACTGCAAATCTTATACACTCAACTAGTATATAATTGATAATTACAATGTTCCTTTCCTCCATTCCAGCTAGGCAATTCGATTTCCAAGTCTAACCAAAATGTGAATCTCCAAATGAAATTTATGGTAACTGTCCCAAATCTTTTTGTTTTTTCCTTCTTCCCAAGAAAGACATTGCACATCATTCCACATATCCAATTTTGTAAATCTGATTCTAAAATTTCCAGCTAAAGCACTTTTGAATTTCTCCTCAAATATTTAAAGTTCAATAATATGAAAAATCTCATAAAATAAGTTACAAAAAAATCCAAGCTGACCTATTTGAAATTGATTTCAAGACCATCCATAAACCTTAATTTCCACAATGAATATATCCTAAGTTATAACAAACTAAATCCTAAAACTTTTATCTAAGGTATTGTTATATGCCTTTTCAAATCTCTAAAATTTTCATAATCTAAAACGTCACCAAAAAAAAATTGCGAAAATTCCAAACCAATATGTTTGAAATTGATTTTAGGAGCAATTAGGAACTCTAAAATAAATAGGGCATATATCATAAAGTATAATGAAAAAATGTCTAAATTTCCATCAAATGTAACCAAAGATATATCCCCATCTCCTCAAAATTTCATAGTCTGGAATGTCCTAGAATATGTTATAACGCAAATTTCAAACTAACATGTTTGAAACTAATTTTAGGAGCATTTAAGAATATTATCTCAAAAAGTATAACAAACCAATGTCTTAAAATTTGATCACATGTGCCCAAATACCCCCACTCCATCACCTCGAAATTTCACAGTCTGATACATCCTAGAAAATAAGTTATAGTGAAAAAATTATCAAGATGACACTTTGAAACATATTTAGGACCAATTACAAACCCTAAATTCCATGGCATATGTCTCAAAAATTATGGAGAACCAAGTTCGAAATTTTTAACCAAATTTTATTCTTGATCTCTTCCCAATATGCTCAAAATTTCACCATTTGAAACAGCCCAAAAAAAATGCATAGCAAAAATACCAAAATGACTCATTTACTCCACAAATTACATTTTTCCTCACACACTCTTTCCTTCCAATGATTGCTCCTTTTATACATCATCATAACTCTTCATGAAAGTAATTTTAATTCAAAAAGTCATTCCAATTCATTATATATGTATATATATAGTATGCTAGAGGAATCGGCAATGGGTTGAGCTCGTATTCATGTGATATGGGGTCAATTTTGACTACTACCACTATAACCCTTACCCCATCCCCTAGGAAGGAACATGTGTTTGGTAATGAGGGGGAATTTAATGTGGGACCTTCATCACCCATATAACTTTACATATCATGGGCTTTCCAAGAGAGCCACCCTCTTGGCGGAAATTCATTAATTAAATAATCAATTCCCCCTTTAATTTCACTTTTCCAAATGCGACAAGAAAATACCATGGGATTCCTAAACCATGAGTTTGAAATCACCATTTCACTTTTTGAATTATCCTTTTTCCTGATAACTCCATTTTTAATATACATGGATGCTTTATATAAAATGAATTATATAGCCCTTTTGACATCAATAACAACAATTTGTTCAACACTCTTAATGGTCGATGCCCAAAATCATTATGAGTAGATGCAAAAGATTATGTACCTACTAGATTAGAATGGAGTAGGATGAATTGTAGCGTTGGAAAATTTTGCAAAAGCAACATATATTTTCTTTTATAGGGATTGAAAATTCAATTCAAGGGTGGCAGATGTAGGGAGGATTTCCTTTAATCCCAAGGAAAATCATGAAATATTCTTTACATGGGGTTTAGGAGAAGTTTCCAATAATCAAGCCGAAGAACAACACTCTATCAAGGATTAAAGATACTTAGTTCAAGAGGGATCAAGAGTATTATTGTAGTAAGGAATTTAATAACTAAAATTCAAGATTTGAGAAACTAATCGAAATCCAAATATACAATCTAGCAAGGCTCATTTATAAAATTCAAGGGGTGATGAGGAGTTTTGAATCTATAGAATTCTATCGAGCTTGAGGATCTTAAAAAAAAAATCTAATGATATGGAAAATAAATTTAGTTTTATTGAAGTTGGATCAATAAGGATAAATGGGGAGGTACCTTTCCTTTCCCATATTCATGGAAGAATAGAAGCATAGTTGATAGTCTAATGATGATGGGAAAGTACTTAGACAAGTGGTGGTGATACTTCAAAATGAAGGATGAGCATTTGAACCCCTTCAATCTATGGAACTACCAACAAATTTCTGCATGTATGCAATGAAAGCTCATAAATCAATTGAAGTGGTTGGAGGTGATGTAGGTGGGAGAGTGCTTAGACAAGTGGTGGTGATACTTCAAAGTGAAGGATGAGAATTTGAACCCCTTCAATCTATGGAACTACAAACAAATTTCCGCATGTATGCAATGAAAGCTCATAAATCAATTGAAGTGGTTGGAAGTGATGTAGGTAAGATCATCCACCACTTTTATTTGTATTTGTTCTTTTGAAGGTGTTATGTGTGGTGTTGATTATGAATGTAAGGGATTCTATATCCATCCATTAGCAATCAATTTTTGGATCAAGTTGGGTTTTTTTGCATTTAAGAAATGATAAATATGTTTCAATGCACTTCTAGTCTTGTGGCTTGGATTTCTCTCATATTTGTGTCTTGCTCCAAGTTTGGGAATTATTAATTATTAATCCCACTAGTTTTATGAAATAAATAATCATGAACTTACCAAGCACTATTTCTTAGTGGTGTTTGTTTTGGTTAAAGGTGGTTGATCACAACCATATTGTTCATTACTTTCTCTATTAAACATTGACCCTACATTGCAATCAATGAAAAAGTGAATTCTACCTCATAGAAATTCAAGTATGTCTCTGTCCTTTCAACAGTAGAATGGCTAGTTAAATTGATACTTAGAGCTCCAAGTATGCACAAATTGATGAGATAATAGTTTGCTATGGTGGAAAAACAAAGAAACTAGAATTTGAGAGTAACATTTTGTATGAGTTGGTTTTGGATAATCGAGAATGGGTCATTCTATAATTTTTCATCTGTTTTGGTGCTTTCTACGTGGATAAACTAGACAAATTTCCTCGTTGAACCAATTTTAGCAGCATGTCCTAATTTGGAAATTTAGGATCTAAAACATTCATGAGCCATTTTGAGGCATCAAATGGAATTTTTCGGGCTTGAAACTTTGCAAGCATAGCTTCCAACCCTTAACTCTATTCTACACATAGTGGTACAAAAATCACCTTAATCAAAACTCATATTAGGAAGTTATGCCTCCTGCAAGTTGACCTATAACCTTTTTTACTACCATGGTATATGTCTACCACATCAACCCCCATTTTTCACACATGTGGGGCTATCCATGTGTGGAATTTCAACAATATTCTAGAATGTACAACACTTTATCATTAATTGAGGGTTGTGGATGTCAAAACCTAACCCTATATGACTATTGATATATGCTAAATATCAAATTAGTAGGAGGAGAATGGATTCTGTTCTTTAGCATCATACTTGTATCATAGTTGAGCAAAGCATCTAGAAGTGGGATTTGAGAGCATAATATAGGAGAATAAAGAATTCTATAAAAACCATTTAGGCCACAACGTCAAAGAAAACTCCATAATGTCTCTATTTCTTTGTATTTGTATTTCCATAACTTAAGAAAAGAGAGCAAATAATAGCCTCATCTTCTATCTAATCTTTCTCCCGTATTGGGTTTCCTGGGATACATTTTGTGTTCATTTTTGTGGATGGTGTGTTCTTTTTCTCATTCCTTTCATTTTTTATTTAATTTATTTCATAAATTATAGCAGTAAGATAGTAACAATTAATTTGGGATCTAATTAAATAAAATGCATAA